>JAYMTB010000495.1:0-13955 GCA_036897585.1 Francoa sonchifolia | reverse complement strand
TTGTAAACAAATGACATGGTCAAATCTAATAGTTTTTCATTCAAATTACCCTGAGCAAAGTTGAATGCAATCTTAAATCCTTTTATACAACTCAGATTCAGACTAAAAGAGAATCCAACCAATCTAATTACCTGCAGTTATAGTCTAAAGGAGAACCCTATCAACATAGCAAATCACCAAAAACCTTATTACACAAATCACCATCAAACACATTAAGACAATCTCAAGATGAATTCGAGAGATAATTACTTTCCGGTGCTCGTAAAATCACCAAAAGTTAAGGTATTGCTATTCCAAAGGACGATATTCAACTCTCTAAGACCTTCAATCAACCGCCATCTGTCGCAAACCAAAATCAACACAATCAAACAGTATTTCAAAAAACACTAGATACCATTTCAAATAGTCTCTAAATTATAATTTTTTTGCAAAAAAATTACAAAACCATCTATGACAGTTCCTGAATTGGGTCTAATACTTCAGTTGGGCTAAGTTTATACAATATAAGAAGGCAAATATATAAATATTAAACTAAATTATTACATTCCAATTTGTCTGTAACTTAAAAACCATAAAACTCTGATAAAAAAGACCAAGTCTTAACAAACTATGCTTGTTCATTGAACAACACCATCACGATTTAAAATAAATAGGTTTCTACTATCGTTAGTAAAGAAAATTTATTTTTTTTCAGCTTGAAACGTGGACCAACCTAGTCTTATTTTGTATTAGGCTGAGGCTGACATACTCAATGGTCTCACCAAACACAATGTGTGTAAAATTGGGATTAAACTACCGCAGCGAAAATTGACCTCATACTCTGATACCATGTTAAATTACCGATTGACCCAAAAGTTTAAACTGTTAGGTAATGAGCCCAATATGTATATATATCTAACAAGCATTAGAATAAATATGGTGTAAGAGATAATTATAAAGACAAATAGTAATATCTTATAAAACTGATAGTAAAAGATAAGTTTATTTGTCATAGAAATATATTTTTACAAACAGATTATTGGCTGTTACTAAAAGTATTCGTCACTATATAAAATGTTTTTTGGTCTTGATTGCTGCAAATCTCATCCTCGACTTTCTCCACATCATCATCCTTGTCCAAGAGTTGGTCGTACCACCATATATCTTCAGAGTCAGTTTCATTCCATTCTTCTTCGTCCGACTCCCCCTTAGATTCCTCGCTTTTCATCTTCATCCTTTTCTTTTCAATGACTCAATCACTTCCATCAACTCTCTATTGACCTGAAAAAGGTAATTTGATAAGATCATGTAAACTTATTTTCTCGAATGTTGAGAGAAAGTGTGTCATACTTGAGGATCTCGAAGGAATTCGCAAATGTCATTTGTGCAGGCAGCAGGATGTCATTTGTGCAGGCAGCAGGGCAATTCATCACAATTTTTTGAGACCGAAGTACTCGCCCTCTTCTGTTCCTTTTCCGCACACCAGCAAATGCCCCTTCCAAACACGAATCACAAAAGTTTATACCAATATAGATTTTTATTTTTATAAAACAAGAATGAGCATAATTCTTTCAACCCTAAACAGTTGATATTGTAACCCAATAATATACTAGAACAAATAGTTGAACTACCCATTGATTCGAAAGCTCCTTGTCACACAAAAAAACGGAAATTTTCTCGGGCATGAAAAGTGAATCAAATTTTAGTTTTACTTTGAAATTGGCCACATCAAACAAAATGGTCTACGCGAAAACTGAATATAAATTGTGACAAGATCGAACTCAGAACCTCTTGCTCCGATACCACTCAAAAACTTAAACTGTTAAATAATGGGTTCAATATGTATATTTAACACAAATACATAAATATTAAATTCATAGATCTTCATGATTTCGATTTTGTATGAGATGACTTTGATGGTAAATCACTTCCAGAAACCGCTACAGCCTCCAAAATGATCACGTTGAAATATTTTACCACTTTGGAGACCTGTACGAGACTCAAATGAAGAATCTCTAAAGATGATTCTTAGTTTGAGGGAAATATAGCATTATCTGTACTACTTGCTATGAAAGCAGCTATCATATGCTAATCAAGCATCTTAAAATCAATTTGATATTACTATCATTTTGTTTTTAATAACTTTTGCAAGCCGCAGCACAAGTAGCTAATCATTTGGGATCTAAATGCGACAGGAAAAAAGTAAAAATAAGAAAAATGGTAGATAAGGTAAGAAACTAATTTATACATACCTAAAGCGATTATGTTTCCCATGTCACACATTTCTATCAACCCAATATTGTGAATGAGTAATTTCAAGCCTATATCTTCATCTTCTAAATCATCTTCCATTATAAATAAAAAATGAAATTACAACACTATAATAAAATTATGTTGAATTTTGGGGTTGAATTTATAAAACTTGAGGCGAGGATGAAGTTGAGCGATAATAACGAGGAGGAAATTCATATTTATTGAGATCTAAAATAATCTTTCACAAATTTACCATCCGCGGAAGAATCACTCTTTTTAATGCAAATATGAAACGGTCCCAATTCATTATATACTAATAAAAGTTTACGGTGAAAACAAGGATAAGACTTGAAAATTACAATATTTTAATTATAATATTATCAGGTAATATGCAAAATTAAACAATATATATTAAATAATCAAAATGGCTAGACTTTTGTACATAAAAAATATAGGAAAACAAATCCTAAACATCCCTTAAATTAGCAATGCATTAATAATAAAGGAATGGGTTTTATCAAATATTTTACCATTTTTGAGTAATTAAAATTAAGGGAAAAACATATCATAATGTTGTAAATATCTTAATTTACAGGAAAAGACATAATATCTTTGGTCGTGAAGTTTCCTTCTTGAAAAGACAATGATCTTTTCTAACACATTTGTCATTATTTCACAAATTTTATAGAATCGAATGTATTCAGTTAGATTAATCATCCGAACGAGATACATCCATAAAAACACAGTTTGGTTGGTGATAGTAGAGGTGAAAATTGTGGTTTTTTAAAAAGATGACCGAATGGAAAATGGCGGATCTGAGCAGAATACCTAAATTTGTGTGCACCAACCGTACTTGTACAAAGATCATACATACATTGTGTTGTAAAATGACACATTGTAAAATTACATATTGAGTTGTAAATGTTTTACGATATTACAATTGAATGGAATATGTAACATTTTACAAGTCAATGTGTTATTTTTACGAGCATGCAAATCTTTCTCCCTCCACATTATCATTCCTGTTTCACAAGTTTAATGTAACTCGTCATCCGAGACTAAATCTTCAAACTCTGTGTCATCGACACTTTCCTCGCATTCTTCCTTATCTGACTCCTTGCTCGAATCCTCGCTTTCTTTATCCTTCTTTTTCAATGCCTTAATCACTTCCATCAATCCTCTATTAACCTGAAAAAGGCAATTTAATTAGATCATGCAAGCTATTTTTTCGAGTGTTGGGAAGGAAAGTTATGAAAGTATGTCATACTTGAGGATCTTGAAGAAAATCGGAAATGTCAGTTGGGCAAGCAGGGCATTTCATTACATTTTTTTGAGACCGAAGTACTCGGCCACCTTTGTTCCTTTCACGCAAGAAACTCACGCCAGCAAACGCACCTTCCAAACACGGCTTGCAGAAGTTATGAGCACAAGGTGTAGTGACCGGTTGGTTCATGACTTGCTTACAGATTAGGCAATGGAATTCTACGTAAAACAAGTTAACAAAATAAACAAACTGTATCTTGATATATAAATGAGAAATAACTTGATTGTGTAAAGTGGCTAGAGAACTAACCCTTATGAATCATCTTTGTTGCATTGCCATTCGTTGTTTCTTTCCTTGGCCTCTTTCTGTTCGAATTTTCTCCTGCTTTGCATGATTTTCTGCCCGAAGGTGGGGGTTTCATCCACTTCCAGATGGATTCTTGTTCCTAAGAAATAATACAGGATGAGCAAATCGCATGAGGAAAAAACACTAATTGTCCCGAGAGACATTGACAGTAACATTAGTTAGTAGGACCACTCACACTGAAGTCCCATGATGGACTTTCCTTTCTCTTCGTAAGTTCCTGGGTTATATTTAGCTCTGATACAACAGGCCAAAATCTTGGTCGGTCCCCATGTTCATCGCTGTAATTTGAATTATTAAAATAAATTTGGAGGATCTTAATGGAGAGGATGCCAATTCACAGAATCGAACACAAACCTCGTCCATGGAGCAGGATTGTTATCACATCGAACAAGTAAGAATCGGCAAACCTTGAAACCCTGTTGGAGGAAAAACCATATTAGTAAATCTACTTATCAAAGCACAATCTGACAAGCTGTGAAAACATATCCTGTAACGTACATGAATTCCAATTTTAGACCAACACATTTCGACTCTGTAGATCCCATCATACCGTACGCCAAATTCAGGGGCGTATGCTGAACGCTTCGCTTTATGGGTCCTGGATCACCAAAAGGGGATGAGTGGCAATTGATCAAAGCAAGCTAGAGTTTAGAGAATGACTAATACAAGCCATGATGAACGAATAAATAATAATACTCTTATGATGGAAATCAATCACCTTCATAAAGAGCGAAGATTCTTGATCATTGATACTTACCTGACAACTCTGACAGGATATCCCTTCAGGCAACTGAGCCGAAGAGCCTGGTTATAAGTTTTAAACGACTGATCAAATGTTTGTTCAGTTGCCGTCCGCTTATTTTCAGTTGTGAGTTCTCTACCACCACTGCAGTCACATTCAGTGCCAACAAATCAAAATTTATGGAACAGAAGAATTCATAACAAGATAATAAATCATAGATGGACTTGAAAACAAACACAATGCAAGTAAAAGTGAAATGGTCTATACATGCCTTCCTGTGTACAAGAACCAGTCCCCGTGATCTTCATCGTCTATGTAGCCACCAGAGATAACAACTGATTGTGCACCATATTCTCCCTGACCAGCTATGCCCGAAACGATTGGGAAGTGGACACCCCATTGGCGGCATTCAAGCCGATCAGCCCAAGTGTCCCCAACCACAACACCACGATGCCTCTCAGGGTCATGTTCAGCCAAAATTGGGCCGAAATGATTCTTAGGGATAGTCACAAAAATTCTGCCACTTGCAGCATTAGCATTTCCACCCCTCTTTGCCCGCTCCGTTCTAAAAGCCGTGTTTGGCCTATCTTCATTAGGGACAACCTGAGGATAATTTCTATTGCTGACATTCGATCTTGACATCCTTGCCATACGAACAGCAGTCACAAGTGCAGAATTTATCCGAGGCGTATTAGCTATCTTTGCTGGAATTACTTTACGGCAAGTCACACAGTTTTTCTGCCCTTGTCCTATCCATTTCTGGAGGCACTTCAAGCAAACGTTATGCCCACACGGTGTCTGAAACAACACAATTAACGAAATAATTACTCAATAAATTTCGATCTAGAACTCCTTCGAAAGCTACAATCAAATCCAAAAACAAAATGAAACACCATTGATCCTGAAAAACCTCTGAATCCAAAAATTCAAATCCAGGGCATAACCGGAGAATACAGAGAGATATACAAATGACCAAACACATAGTAAATCAACATATACACATAAATCCAAAAACGCACCGTTACAGGCCTATCAAGAACTTCACAGCAAATTGCACAGTTCAACCTTCCATCAAGAATCTCCATTCCATCATTAGCATCATCTATCACCTTTTCCTTACCTTTTCCTTTTCCTTCTCCTTTTCCACTCATCAACTCCTGCCTTCTCCGCGCCTTCTCCTCCTCCGACAAACTCGAATCGGCCTCGATTTTCCTAATCGCCGTCACCATCTCATTCAACGCCTCACCATTAACAGCCGAAGAACCGCTACCAACAACAGCGATATCCGTGCAGTCAGGACACTCCCATTCAATCGTCTGAGCAACGATTTTCGGCGGAGAAGCAAGGCAAATCACATGCCATGGCGTAGCGCACAAGATACAAGTGATGATCTCTTCCTCCGCTGGTTTCACCTTGCAAATCATGCAAATGTTGTCTCCGTTGATTGGTAATTGAGTAACGTTCGCCATTGTAGTATTGTTGAGGAAGAAAATGAAGTGAGAAAACCTCAGTTTTCTAGAGAGAGAAAAAATCGGTGAGAAACGTCTTTCTTTGCAGAGACCAATTTTTCAGTGACAATTATGCGTCTCTGTCGAATGGTTTTATAGGGAGGAGATGGCTGACGAGTATTATTCCTCTACATTCATTTCCACTCTAATTATACTACACATCACTTCTGATTGGAACTACAGTCACTTGTAGTCAATTTGTTGACTTTTATTATTGTCGGACGGTTTAAAATGGATTGTTTACTGAGATTACTCTGAGCGCGAAGTACTTGATTACAAATCGGCTACTTTTCCTACGTAAGAAAATGATATCAGCCAATAATTAATAAAATAATATTAGAATGAAATCACGATTTTGTCCTTCATATCTTTACTTATTATTTTAATTGCCATTACTGTGTTCATTTTTTATATTTCTTTGTTCAAAATATTTAATTTTGAATATTGGTACAATAAATATTGTATTAAGTTTATGTAAACTGACTAGTAAAGTTAAAATTTACTATGGCGATAAACTAGAATGCATCATGGTCGTTAGTACGTATTAATTTCTAAATGAGAATATATGAAAGTTTAGTTAAAACAAACGTTTTATTTTATCTATTGCATAATTTGTACGTAAGTACTTCTATAAATGTCATAGTTCAACTCAAATTTATTTATCATTTACAAAAAGGATCTACTTTTATTATTAATTATGTAAATATTGTCTTTTTCAATTTTTGGAAAAACATGCGCCATCCTACTTAGTAGCTAATTTTGTCGTTTCGCTGTCGGAAATGAAAAATATAGTTATAGAAACATGATCTACGTACTTTTTCGTTTTCGATTGCTGGAGAAACACACGTCTACTTAATTGCTAATTTTATTGTTTCGCTAGGAAAGAAAAAATCTAGTTATAGAAATACGATCTACATAATTTGTCGTTTATCAAAACAACAGAAGATAATAGAAAAATTAAATAGTTCGTTATTGAACTAATTATATTATCGCACGAGTAATATAGGAAGATCATTAAATATTTATAAATAATTAAGACATATAATATCCGGAAATTTTTAAAAAATGCAAAATATTTTTAACTTCAAATTATATTTGTATAATTTTTTTTGGTGTAAATCCATAATGTGTAAACCTAATGGTACAAGAATAATTATAATGTTTAAGCAAGGGCTTTCTTGTAATTTCACAATTTCTAGTATTATTCCACTATTTAGTTAATTAAATGATAATTTTATGGGTGTATCTATAATTAAATAAATAAATAATTCTATTAAATTAAACAAAATGGCCAGATTTTTTTACATAAATAAATAAAGTAGAAATCTTAATAAATTCCTTAAATTATCAATGCATTAATAATAAATTAACGGATTTTTATGAAATATTTTACCATTTTTACTAATAAAAATTAATGGAATTTTTTTTTCCAAATGTTGTAAATATTTAACTTAATTAGGGGTAGTTTAGGAAACACAAGTATTGTCCTTTTTCGCGAAGTTTATTTATTGAAACACGAGTTTTACCATATAGGAAACATTATTATTCACTGAACTTGAACCGAACGGTTATCAATTTTGTTATTATTTTAGCAACTTTACGGCTCGAAACTGATTCAAATTTTAAATTTGTTTAGTTATATTAATCATACGAAACGAGATAGAACGAAAACACGTAGTGTGGTTCGTGATTTATGTGAATAAAGGGAGTAAATTAAACCCGAAAAATGGGTCTTTTGGGATGACCCGAATTGGAAAAGTAGGTCCGAATGGAGTACTTGACCCGAAAAGAGGCGTGGAGAGCGAGAAAACAGAATGATAAAAGGTTGAGTTGGTAATTTTGTTTTTTCTCTGATGTAATAATTATTATTTATTTTTATTTTTTGTCATTTTATATTTAATTACTTTAAATGAAAAACAAAAATTAAATAGGTGAAATGAATGTGACTTCTTTTTCTTTTTCCTTTTTGGTAATTAATGTGATAATGTCATCTATTTTAAATTTTCTTTTTCTTTTTTTAAACTTTAATGGGAAAAAAATATTAATTAATTGAAATGCAAAATGATGAATTTTTTTATATGGAAATACTTGAAATAAAATCTATATGCAAATTTGTTTTGATAGTTTAATTTAATTTTACATTGTATTATTCTATTGTATTTAATTTTAATTTGTTAAATAAATAATGTAAATTGGTTGAATTTTAAGAATTATTATTAAATTATATTATACTTCCAAAAAAAAAAAAATCAAATTTCAAATTTCAAATTAATTAATTTTATAAATGATATTTTGAATTGACAAATATGACCCCTATGTAATGGGCTCGACCCAATCCCAATTGAAAAATATGACCCAAATGTATCATGGGCTTAAGGCCCAATCTAAATTGACAAATATGACCCAAATCTGTTATGGGCTTTATCAATCTAATCGACAAATATAACCCAAATATGTGGGGTTAATACCCAATCCACATTGACTAACCCAATTGTCTTATGGGCTTAGGCTGACCCAAATATGTTATGGGCTTAAGACCCAATCCAAATGTGTTATGGCCTTAAGGCCCAATCAAAATTGACAAATATGATTATGGGCTAACGGCCCACTTCAATTTGGCATGATCGCCGTCATTCTTCTGCATCTCCGATCAACAGTAACGAAAACCAGTGATGCTGAGGCATGGAGGAAATCGACTCGTTTGCCGATCACGATGCTCGATTATTACTAGGAAAACTTCACTTGCTTCATCAGAGTTTCAAACTTCAATCCCAGGTAATTACATGTTAATTTTTAGAGTTTTATTGAATTGGGTTTTTCGGCATTTTTTGAGGTTTCAAATTGGGTATTTTTTTTATTTTTTTTTTGGGTTGAACTGAATTCAGATTATCAATCACTGCGCCGGATTCTTTCATTGTGTAAACGCTCATCGGAATTTAGAACTGTAATTGACACCCATTCTAAAATTATTAAACTTGGGTATGGGAAGTATCCGTCTGTTGTAGCTTCTTTGATGTCTAGTTATGTTTACTTTAATCGCCTTGATGTTTATCGTAAAATTCTTGATCGAATCATCTGTTGGGATTTTGATTTGGTGAATGTGAATTTAGTTATTGAGAGTTTAATGAGGTTTGGTGAATGTAGTGTTGCTGATAAGGTGTTTGATAAAATGCCTGACCGAGATGTGGTAACTTGGAACTCGATGATTGGAGGTTGTGTTAGGAATGCACGGTTTGAGGATGCTTTGAGGTATTTTCGGGATATGTTGAGGTTGAATGTTGAACCAGATGAATATACATTTGCTTCTATTATTAGTGGGTGTGCACGGCTTGGTGCTGTTAGTCATGCTCAGTGGGTTCATGGGGTGATGATTGAGAAGAGAATTAAACTGAATTTTATACTGAGTGCAGCGCTAATTGACATGTACTCAAAATGTGGCAAACTTCAAATTGCAAGAGAAGTATTTGACAGTGTTGAATGCAATGATGTGTCTGTTTGGAATGCAATGATTAATGGGTTAGCAATTCATGGACTGGCTTTAGATGCAATTGCAGTGTTTGAAAAGATGGTGAATGTTTTACCTGATTCTATAACTTTTGTTGGAATTTTGACTGCATGTAGCCATTGTGGTTTGGTGGAACAGGGTCGCAAATATTTTAATTTGATGAGAAGCCAGTACTCGATTGAGCCACAAATTGAGCATTACGGAACAATGGTTGATCTGTTGGGTAGAACTGGGCTCTTGGAGGAGGCTTATGGAATAATTAAGGCAATGCCAACAGACCCGGATGTCGTCATTTGGAGGACACTTCTTAGCGCTTGTAGAACTTTTAAAAATCCAGAATTAGGCGAAGTTGCCCTTGCAAATATATCACGTCTCAAGAGTGGGGATTATGTCTTGCTTTCAAATATCTATTGCTCTCTTAAGATATGGGACAGCGCAGCAAAAGTTAGAGAGATGATGAAAAACAAAGGAATTCGGAAAAAACGTGGAAAGAGTTGGGTTGAATTTGGTGGTGTCATTCACCATTTCAAGGCTGGTGATAGATCACACCCTGAAACTGAAGCAACTTACAAAGTGTTAGAAGGGCTTATCCAAAAGACTAAGTTGTATGGATTTGTGCCTGTAATAGAGTTGGTTTTGATGGATGTTTCTGAAGAGGAAAAGGAGGAGAATTTGAATTATCATAATGAAAAGTTAGCATTGGCCTATAGTATCCTGAAAACGAGCCCTGGGACGGAAATTAGGATATCAAAGAACCTCAGGATCTGTCACGACTGCCATGGTTGGATAAAAATAGTATCAAAACTATTAAGCAGAGTGGTTATTGTGAGGGATCGGATTCGATTTCACCGGTTTGAAGGTGGTTTGTGTTCTTGTGGAGACTACTGGTAGTCAATTCTATAATGCTTTGTAGACTTCTCGTTTCGTGGAAGTTGACTAGGATCTGAAAACTTTCAATGGATTCCACACTACATTGCTTCAAGAGTTGAATGAAACCACACATCATACTAGGTGAGTTGATAATTGTCATTGTGACCTACGTGTTCATAATGCGTAGTTGATTTTGTTTCGTTAGGAATTGCCATTGTCCCATTTGATGTTAAGTTATTTCAAATTTATTTCTATGAAGCACAAATTCTTCCAAAAGCAGTTGTAACCCGATAAAATTTGCATTCGACTCCGATTCTTGGCCTTAATATACATATGTTTCAAACTTAACAACCTCAAAAACTTCTCAAATTCGATTTCTTGTGCAATTGTGGTACTAACATTTGCACATTTTGCAATTCAGATGGATTTGGGTGGATTAGCTATCCTGGATTGGAATTAATGGTAACTTGCCTCCATATATCTCCGGGAGTTGGCTCTCATCGATATCTTCAAGCAGAATTGATTTCTGATTTTTGTTGTCGACAAAGACTATCTGCAACGAAAATCAAGCACACCAACTTCATCATTCATCATGAACAGTCGATAAATTGCAGCAAACAATGCTTGAAGCGGAGAATTCAAGATGTTACCTTGCTCCTGGTTTTCTTATCAATGAAAGGGCTGATAAGTTTCCACAATTTCATAAATATGTAAGGTACATGAAGCACAAACACCTTCCCTAATCTTTCGGGGTAGTAGTCCTGCCATTTCCAATACATTGTTGAGAACTCGGGTATTTATGATGACTCATATTTCAAATACACAGGTCTACTCTGATATCATTTGTAACTACACGAGATTAAGTGAAAAAACCTGCAAAATAGATATAGCTCCAAGATATGCAAGGAAGTCACTGTTAGCAAATCCCCATCCTTTAAGATCTCCTATCACAATAAATTTTTCCTGTCCTGGTAGCATCCTGATTCATTAACATAATATCATACTAAGTCGTAAATATGGCACCGTGTCTACATCGTTTGGAGTTCTTATTAGTGAAATATGCCCAATCATCTGGCACTTCAGGGTAATTTTGACATATTGAAAAAGAAAATGCGGTATTTTGACAAATATTGTATTTGGATTGAATTTTTTTGACAAAAGAAAAGTATTTTTGTGTTATTTTTTCGTATCAATTACATGATCTACAGCTTCAGACAGATACAGAAAAATGCATTTCTGGGTATATATATAAAGAATTACCTTGCACATATTTTGTCAAGAGCATACACCAAGAAACCTGTAAATGCCAGTAATGAGCCAAGTCACACAATTTATTGAGAGCAGATCTTAACTCCCAGTATAATATAAATTTTTGGAAAATTCAATCTAAATAATTTTCAACACATTTGTCACGCCACCTGCTCACACACACAACATTATCATGACACAAACCAAACTTGGCAGGCAAACACCATTGTGATCTCTATGAAATGCAAACTGTTTAACTATAAGACATCAAAGATTTAGAGTTAGAAGTAATGGTACGTTTGAATTCATCTCCTTTATTCTGAAAATGTCTCGCTCCAAAACTAACACTAATAGGATGTCCGTTCTTATCAACACCTTGAAGAAACATTTTATTTTGCGCGATTTCATTTGGTATTTCGGATTCAGAAATGTAACCATTTGGTACAAATACTCTTTTCCATTTCATCCATTTTATCAACATAGCTGATGCCTTTTCTACATCTAAATCCCGAGCTCGTAAAAATCTTCTAATCGTCAAATCATCAATTTCCTACACGCAAAACAAAAATTGGTAACAGTTAGATATGAACTGTCTGAGCATAAATTTTTTAATATTTGACTGACTTAATCATATAGTGTTCAAATCTTTTTATTGCAAAGAAAAATAGAAGAAAATAGGACGAAAAATAAATAATAAAAACACTATTTTTTACCCCAAGGAAAAAAGTAGGGAAGAAAGAGAGCACCTTGGAAGAAGGATCTTGTTTTTCAACAGTGGCTCTAACCAAGCTAATTTTGGACTCTTCCATTTCACTCATTTCCATCTCTCCTTTCTCCATTCTTTCTTCATTTTTCATTTGCTATATATATATACATACAGTAGATCCAACTTGGGTCGATGGCATTTATCGTGATGTTGTACTACTTTATGTTACGAGTTTTTCAGTGTAATTGTTGATTAGTACTTAACCTGATGAGAACGTGATTTATATTGACTATGAAATTGGTAAAAATGTTCATTTAATACTACCCAAAAAGAAAAAATATTGACATTGATATCTAGTAGGACTGCAAACAAATTAAAATTTAGGTTTAGAGTTAGAGTTAGAGTTAGTATAATAAAAAAAACGACAAAATATGGATAGAAGCATTTAATAAGTGGTCAATTTTGCACTGATTTAAAAAACCAAACTATTTAAAACAAAAGTAAATGAAGTTTGAGAAATATCCAAATATTAAATAGGAGTAAGGTTATATGTCTAAATCAAATTTATTATAGATATAACAGCTAGGGTTTCATAGCAATCATACCGTTGGATACGAAAATATAATTCATTAAAAACAGCTCAAATTTAACTCAGCCCTAATTTATTTGGGTTGGACTAAATTAAGAATAAAACAAGTCCACGAAAAAGAAATATAAAAAAATGATATAGGTACATTATTATTGAAATATTAATGATAGCTATAGTTATACCAATATTTTGGATAAATATGGTTGGAGATTCAATGTTTTCTTTAATTATTTTTTGTGTCATAAATGCAAGGAAGGCAACTATTTAATTTCTCAACTAATTTTAGTACATTATTTTTATTACTAACTACTAATTCTTTTTTAATTTGCAACTTTATTTATGAATAGTGTTCTATTTCGAGACTTGTCTCATGCTATTTTTGGACTGTCTAAAAGATTTTGGAAGCTATTTGCAATTCTAGATATTTATTGTTTTTGTCAAACTCACCGAATACATTATACATTTTTGGGTGATTAAGAGGACCTTTTTTTAAAAAAAATTAATTTTTAATTTTATATAGCTCGATTAATCTCTTTCTTCTAATTGGTTCTACTGACCATCCTAACATCTTGAAAACCAGATGTTTAAAACAAAAATCATGATTTTCACATTTATGATGATAATAATTATCATAAAATCGTAATTTTATTTTTATTTCATTTTGTCCATATAATTAATTAAATTTCGGAAACCAAATCCCCAAGCTTAAATTACATATTTTACTACTAGTTTTTGTTAAATCTTCTTTTAATTAATTAATTAAGTAATTATAATTTGCCCCTTGTGATACATGAGTTTTTCTTTGAAAAATAAAATAAAATAAAAATTAGGATGAACAAACAGCATAGTTTGGTCTGCAATGAGACAGACTGCTCATCAAACCAAACCAAAAATCGAATCTTTTTTAGTTTTTCAATAATTTCTG
>JAYMTB010000494.1:0-13963 GCA_036897585.1 Francoa sonchifolia | reverse complement strand
GGTCTTTGCACTCTTCTTCATTCCCACAATGACATATTGGTTTGCATTTTGGGATGTAGAACCTAGAAGGCTTCGACTGAATCCTGGTTCTTGGTGCATGCATTTTATATGGCATAAGACAGTTGACATCTATTTCAGGAAAGTAATTATAATTCGATACAACCGCCTTCAAGTCCTTATCAATGGGCTATCACTCGAGATATACAGGTCTTTCAAATAGAGAAGAATATATATTTTTTTTAATTTTAAAAGCAAATATCTCCTTCTACTCTACCTTATTGTTAGGTTATTTGAAGCTCCACGTGAAAATTTGGGTGGTAGGCTACTTTTTCATTTGAGCATAATGAGACACAAGCATTTTATCCAGCCCAAATCATTTAATGTGTTGAAGCTATTCATATTTTTCACTTTGAGGGGAGGAGCTTGTCTTTTACTTCTCCCTCCAACAACATATTTTTAGAGAGAGAGTGATCTCACTGTTGGTATCTTGCATGAGGAAGTAACAGTTTTCTTTAGGGGGGGCCTTTAATATTAACGAGCTTTATTTTGTCCTAATATTAAACTTTAGTTGCTAGCAAACAACATTATGATGTGTTTCTACTTATGTTTGTCCTCTCATTTTTTTCTCATATACTTCGGAATAGTCTAATGTTTCATATTTTGGTCTTCTGCTTCTCTCTTTGGAATAAAACTTAATAAAGAATTTACTCTTTTGACGCTTTGATTTTCTCTTAGCTCCCAAGAATGCCAGACAAAGCACTGGAAATATGGGCATAAGGAAAAATGCAAAGTATATTCAACATCTAACCATGGGTCTAAGGCATCTGGTTTTGGGGTTAAAAATTCCAATGCAGTTGCACTGGTTCCTGTGACTGGAACCTCTAGGCTTATTAAGCCTTCAAAAAAAGTACGAATATTTTATTATTTCGATTATTTGGGCAAGATTAATCTATTATCAAAGTGATAGTAACAACACTTACGTTTTCAGATTCTTTTCCCCTATGATGAATTTGTGAAACTTTTCAATTGGGACAAGCCAGGTTTCCCTCCATGTGGCCTTGTAAATTGTGGCAACAGGTTTGTATTCTACCTCGCTATTTCTGTTTTAATACATAATCCATTTGACTTTCTCATTGGCTTGATGGCTTACCAAAGCACATATTCTCACTAAAGAAAAAAACAATACACACCGAAATGTTGTATATCTTATTCTTCCTTTCTCATGCAGTTGTTTTGCCAATGTGGTTCTACAATGTCTTTCATACACACGCCCGCTTGTTGCCTACTTGCTGGAGAAAGGCCACCGGAGAGAGTGTAAATTTTCTATTATATTTTCTTTTGGTCTATTCCCATGCAGTTTAATACTAAAAGAATTCATCCTGTTGATATCTTTTTTTTGGGTTCAGGCAGACGTAATGATTGGTGCTTCTTCTGTGAATTCCAAACTCATGTTGAGAGAGCACACCAAAGTCTTCATCCCTTTTCACCAATTAGTATACTATCTCGTTTACCCAACATTGGTGGTAATCTTGGCTATGGAAGACAGGAAGATGCTCATGAGTTAATGAGGTTCCTGTTTCTTGCCTTGTTTTATTATAATATTTTTGTCCTAGCAAATAATTTTACATTCGCCATTATGGAGTCTTATTTTTATGACTTCAAAAATTTATCGGCCTTCATTTTAGGTTCGCTATTGATACAATGCAATCGGTGTGCCTTGATGAATTTGGTGGGGAAAAATCTGTTGATCCTAGCTCTCAACAGACAACCCTTATTCAACATATTTTTGGTGGTCACCTTCAATCTCAGGTTACTTTCCTTTCAGTCTAAAGCTAAAAAATTCCCTACTCTTTTGTGAAAGTGTTTTCTCTGTACAGCGATAGTTTATAATGATGTTCCATCATTTGGATCCTGCTTTTGATTTTTTATTCTCCTTTAACTGCAAGAGATAGTTCATGCTCCAATAAGCTGTGCCCTAATTTTGTAGATGTGTTTTCTCTGTACAATGATAGTTAATGTTTTTATTTTCATAACCCAACCTCACCTACAACATATGTCATCAGGAAGCTGTTCCCTAATATGGGCATTTATGTTGTCAAATGTCAAAATTTAGATAGAACATGCGACTTGAATAAAGTCCAATAAATGGGGCACTTAAGTGTACAGGCAATAAACTATTTAATTTGTGAATATATGCCTAGAGAAACTTAAGAATCGGATGAACATCTCTTTATGAGAGTCCATCAACTAATGTCTACTTATCAGTAAAGTAAGGCCAAAGACCAACTAATCCAACTCTAGTACTCAGAGAGGGTAGAAAAAGGAAGATGAATGTTAAATTAAAAGAAACAAAAGAGAACACTTGACAGCCTCCAAGAAAGTATGGTAATAGTTGTCATGGAAGGATAGGCCTGAAATATTCTCTACTTCATATCTTATCATCTCAAAACTGAAGAGATTGAAAAGAGAGATTGAGTAATAACGTGTTTCATCGATGTTATTTCTTCAAGCTTTACAAAACAGAGAAGAAGAATCGCAACATAGAAGCATACTCCCTCTTCTTAAAATTCTTCTTCCTCATCAATGTTCTTTTATTCCTTTTGGCTGAAATTTTTTTAACCCTTCCATCTTTTATTTAATCTTTGTAACTTTGAAAACCTATAATCAATAGCTAACATAACCATTTGGGGAGATGATTTCTTAAATTAAATACCAATTTCTGCTTCTTTCTTTATTTGGATTTTATGTTATAACTAAGAACCATTTCAGGAAGGAAGTTTAAGTGGCTGTAAGGTGTGGAAAAACCTTCCACACACATGCCTTTTGTTGATTTTTCTTTTGACATCCGAACTGGTTTTTTTTTTCTTTTCTGCAGGTTATTTGTACAAAATGCAATAAGATATCAAATCAGTACGAGAATATGATGGATTTAACTGTTGAAATTCATGGGGATGTTGCATCATTGGAGGAATGTCTAGATCAATTCACTGTCAAAGAGTGGCTACATGGAGAAAATATGTATAAATGCGATGGGTAAGGGTGCTTTTCCGTTCTTCTCAGGGATAGAGGTTCTATAGCAAACTGCTGTGATGTTAGTTTTACAAGCCATTGTATTTATGTATCAATCTCTTTGCATTTATGCGGAGAGGAGAGAACACGGTCTTTCGAGTTAGTGCTTCTTGTGCCTTCAATAACAACTAACTGTACTTCCTGTGTCTGTGACGCCTTTTTCAACTCCAATTTTGCATTATAAACAGTGTTGAATTATCATCTTAAGTAATGAGTGGAGAAGTGTTGGTCTGAGTTTATTGATGTTCAGGTGTTGATAACATGAATCATTGACTGTCCTTTTTGCATGCATTATTTCTATGATTAAGGAGGATGTAAGGCAATTATTTTAGCTGTTACTTCCAGACTCTAGTATCCTCGCGATCAGAAGTCTCACTTTGATTTTTTTTCTTGTTTAGGTTGTCTTCTATATATTTGATAATTTACGTAAAAACACCTGTGCTTTCTTTCAGTTTTAATCCATGATCTTGTTTTGGATATATTATTGTTTTCCTCTTTGTAGGTGCAATGACTATGTTAAAGCATGGAAACGTCTCACGGTTCGTAGGGCCCCGAATATTCTTACGATAGCGTTGAAAAGATTTCAGGTGAGAGTGTTGTACGAATAATACGAAAAAAGAAGTTCTCTTAATAGGCTAAAGTGATAAGTCCTTTATATGGGCCAATTTTTTCCATCTATATATATGAATTATGAAATGTTTTATTTTTGGCCAACCCAAATCAATTGCTGGGTCCATCACTTGATGATTTACAATTTCTTCACTGTTTTTATTGTATATAAATTACAGGCAGATAAGAGACTTTTCGGTGCCTAGATTGTTGATGGGCATAATCTTTGGTTGATGCTTATTGATATAATCTTTCGTTTTTTAGTATTATCGTATTATGGTTATATTTAAGTAGATCTGTAACATTTTCCTGGCAAATATTTGCAGAGTGGAAGATTCGGAAAACTAAACAAAAGAGTAATTTTTCCTGAGACTTTAGACCTTAGCCCTTACATGAGCGAAATGGGAGATGGTACAGACGTGTACAAGCTTTATTCAGTTGTTGTCCACGTGGATATGTTGAATGCATCATTTTTCGGTCATTACATATGCTACACCAAGGATTTCTGTGGAAATTGGTACAAGATTGATGACTGTAAGGTAGAAATATCTCACTTTTTCTCTCTCGCTCGCATGTGAGCACATCATGTGTGATCGTGCAAATTCATGCTCATGTATTAACTCATATGCTTTAGGGAAGCCTTTGTTTGAATCTATGTACTCAGATTTTGTTGTGGGTGTTGGGTGTGTATGTAGATGTCTGATTTGTCTGATTCTAGAACTTAGGGAATGGGACTGGATTCTGGAGTACAACTGTCATGAGATAAACCAGTAGAATTATCAGAAATTTTTGCCCTTGTTCCTAAGTAATTCTGATCTGGGCAGTGATCAATTTTAAATCCCAATAAGAAAATATACTGCCTAAATACAAAGAAATTAAGCATCTCTCTCATGGAAGGAAGCAGTGGATTTTGTACTACAGAAACAAAATACATAGACCGAAAGACTCCATGCTGGTCAAAGCCACTGTCCCATAAGACAATATAACACATAATTGGATATTAGTAGCATTTGATCTGTTTGTCAGAGAAAGGGCGTTATAATTTGATGGCTCCTGATGTCTGATTATGTGACTATTAATCTACTTGTTGCTGAGTTAAAAATGTGTTTCACAAGAGAAGTGTCCTACTGGAAAAGAAAGCCAAAGGTTCATATTTCAGATTTGGGTGGTGTCATCTACCAACTCATATGACTTACTCTTCTGCATCCTGTCAAATGTACGTGTTCATATGAACAGCATAAACTACATATTAAGTTTCCTTCGAAGTGATTGGCAATGATTTTCAGGTAACAGCTGTTGAATTGGATGAGGTACTTTCGCAGGGAGCATATATGCTTTTATATAGCAGGTACCTGTCTTTTCCACTGATTGCTTTAATTTGCATGCTTATATATTCATCATTTGTTCCTCCTTGGCTTAGTCGATGGGTGCCACATATCTCTATAACGTTCTCTAATTTCATGTCCATGAGAGAAATATTATCATTGTTGGGGAAAGTGAATGTCAACAATTGAAGTGTTCCTAATGGTCCTAAACACTATCTGATGCCTGCTAATTCATTTCCAATCATTTTTCTGACCTTAGAAAGAAACCCAAGTTTTTGTAATCCGGAACGATCTTGGGTTTGGTGACCTTGTTTCAGCGATAGATGACTGACTGGGCCATCACTGTGTTTTTTCCCCTTATATTTCTTTTTACACATGCAATTGATATGTACATGTACGTTAATGGAGAACATTGAATCATATTTGGTTGAGATAAGGACTTGATATGTTAATCACATAGTCGGATGCATGCTCATGCATATGTTCAAATATACAAGTGGTTTTCATGTACACATCTTGTGATGAAAAACCTGTGTCAGGTGTTGGTGGATTTTTCATTTGCTAATATGGTTATCCGCCTCATATATGGCTATATCTGTTGAACAGCCACCACACTGAACACTTCTAATTGACCCGGTTTGGCTTTTGAGCAGGGTTTGTGCAAGAGAATCATGTCTGCGAACCACTGAACCTTCAACGATGGAGCAGCACAGAGTGAAAGTTGAAGTAGAACCTTGGCCAACAGAACAAGGTGAACACCGTGATATATTGGAGTCTATTAATCCCATTAGCAGATCTGGGTCCGTTTCATGTGATACGGATGCAAGTTCAAAGGTTTCTTCGTACAATGGAAATATAGAACTATATTCCAATTCTGGAAGAGAAGATTTTGAGGAAATGGATGTAGTTAGTCTTGAGGCAAGTCCGTCTATTCTAAAGGAGGGTTCCAGCCCCAAAAACAAGTTTTCTGGGAACAACTCTCAAGCTACAGATGAAGATGAACAAGATGTAGATATTGTTAATTATAACTTGTCCAAGTGTGAAAAAGCTTCATCTTCTGCACAGGAGATAACCATTGTTGGGTCCAACGCCCTTTCATCTGCTCATCTTAATGATTCTGGCGATGAGAGAGATTCACATGTTGCAATTGATTCTAAAACTAGAGAAGATTCAGTCCATACCGATATGGCGAATGGAAAGGACATTGTACCTCTTTACAAAAGACATGCGCAAGAAATTGGCTCTCCTGTGGAATACACTTTTCAGCCTGTTTCGAGTATTATTCCATCTTCAATTAGTCAAGATGATGATGAGAATGGAAACGAAATCGAGAGCAAAGACATGATGGATGTGGATATCGACAGTTTGGATACACTTTCATCTGCTCAGAATGGTGAGTATACCCATCAGAAAGATTCATCCGTTGCAAATAATTCTGAAGTTGCGAGAGAAGATTTGGAATATATGGATACTGATAATACAATTCATTGCAATGGACATGCACAAAAATTGGTTTCTGGCTTACTTCCATCATCAAATGGGACATCTTCAGTTCATAAAAAGGACGCCGGGGATGGAAATGAAGCCAATAGAATAGAAATAACAAATGGCATTTCGCATTAGTGGATTGATTGTTCACTACCCCGTCACCAAAAGGGAGTGGGGGAAAATTTGATCTGGGGTTTTCATTATTTGCAAAAATCTCAGATTCATTTGTACCACGATTAGCTGCAAATATTGATTGAACTTTATCAAAGTTATAAAATGCAGGGAATATTTTTTCTTTGATACCGAGTATAATAACTTCTTTAATCACTTGCATAGGGAAAGTTTTGCAAAAGTAAAGCGCGAGATTCTGAAGACAAATGTCTTGCAGCGCGGTGAATGGTACGGTTACTAATTTAAACTTGGTGACATATGGCAATTTGTATTGGGTTTTGTCTGTGTATTAGACTCGATTTTGGTATTGTGAGGGCAAAGATAGAGACTAATACTACATAATGAAATATCTGAATCATTCCGAGTTCTAAAAATTTAATTACTAGCTAGCTTCATTTGGCATATGGGACTACCAAATCCAAAGTAATAAATTTGTTTGTTTTATTCGATGTTTAATATCAAATAAATAGAAAAGGAAGTCAAAATAACTTACAAGAATTATAAAAAAATTGAATGCCTGCCATGAAAATCGAACTTTTTGGCCATGTCTTGATTGTTCATCTTTTGACTCTTAATTTTATATTCTGTAATGGCAATCACGACCTCTCTCTCTCTCTCAATCCCACTGTTAATTTTGGAGCTGTATTTCTCCTTTTTACTGTTAATAATTTAAGGGTTTTCAATTGAAGTCAAACATATAAGACACCCAATTACTTTCTCCCCGCTCAGATCCCCTCTCTGTCCATTACTTTTTCCCATTTAATTTAATTTCTGTTTATATGATTACTTTGTTTGGACTAATTTGTTAAATGGGTTTAGTCAGAAATGGGATATTTGCACAATTCTTCTAATTTGATTTGTAATGTTGTTTATGATTTGTGATTTGTGATTACAGATATGGAGTTCAAGAAAGAGAAGATAGTGAGGTAATGGATTAATTTGATTTTGTATTTTTGTAATTTTGTCTTGATTTTGTGTTGATTAGATAAATGGGTTTTGATAATTTACAGGTTTTATAATGATGGGAAACAAAATCTTGATCTTCCTAGGGATAAGAATGATACCCAGTTTTTAGAAAAGCAATTTTTGCTAAAACCTGAAATTCGTAGTGTTGGTGATAGGAATAATGTTAGTAAGCTTCCTAGATTTGGGAGGTTTAAAGTTTTTCCGGAGAATCATAATCCGTTGAGGAAGCGAATTCTTGATCCAGGAAGTGATATTTTCCTGCAATGGAACAGGATTTTCCTTTTGTAGCGTTGTTTGTTGATCCTTTGTTTTTCTACCTTCCTTCTGTGATGAGCAATGGAAATTCGTCGTGTATGGAAACAGATTTGAATCTGGGAATTATTGTCACATGTTTTAGGACTTTTGCGGATATGTTTTATCTGTTGCATATGGTTATAAGATTCAGGACGGCTTTTGTTCCACCAAATTCGAGAGTGTTTGGAAGAGGTGAACTTGTTATGGATCCTAAGCAGATTGCTAGGCGGTATTTGAGATCAGACTTTTTCATAGATCTGATAGCAACATTGCCTCTTCCTCAGGTACTTTTTGAATTTGTTTTCATTACTGGTTACTATGCTGGCTATACGTACGAACCACTAGCTTTATAATTGCCCTTTAGATCATAATCATCATTAATTGAATTGGCCATAATTGAATGCGTTAAGTGACTTTTTATTCTTTGGCAGATTGTGATATGGTTTATTATACCAGCAATGAGAAGCTCCCGTTCTGATTATACCAACAATGCCCTTGTATTGATTGTTCTGGTCCAATATGTTCCACGATTGTACCTTATTTTTCCATTAAGTTCTCAGATTATTAAGGCTACCGGAGTAGTCACAAAAACTGCTTGGGCTGGCGCTGCATATAACCTCTTGTTATACATGTTAGCTAGCCATGTACGTTAAGTTCTCATTACTTATATGTCTATTTCATTCAACAGTCCTTCTAATCGTTGAACTATAAATCTGTTGACTCTGTTAATGTAGGTTCTTGGGGCATCGTGGTATTTGTTGTCCATCGAACGACATGCAATGTGCTGGAAATCAGTTTGCCGAAAGGAACTTAGCCCAATGAAATGCATCCTCAAATACTTGGATTGTGGTACTCTGAACAATCCTGAGCGCATAGCTTGGGCAAACTCCACTGTTGTGTTTAATAGCTGCGATCCTGAGAATGATATCTTCAATTATGGCATGTTTCAAAATGCGCTGACAAAGGAAGTTGTAACCTCAGATTTTGTTCCAAAGTACTTGTATTGTCTCTGGTGGGGCTTACAGAACTTGAGGTATGAGTTTCATGATGAATATGTTTAAATGCACCACATTTTGTGTCATTTTCCAATTGTTCACTTTAGCATTTCCATAGTGGGTATTAATTCTTTCCTGCGATAGACACAGAATGATTATTATCATCCCTATCAACATATTTTGTGTATAGCAAGATTCCTTCGATGTATAGATTGATTTACTAATAAATTTACTTGGTTGGCATCAAATGACATCGTTATACACAATCTTGCATTATCTAATAAATTTTCTAATTTCTTTTCAGTTCCTATGGCCAGAATCTGTCGACGAGCACATTTATTTGGGAAACAGCATTTGCCATACTTATTGCTATCTTGGGTCTGGTTTTGTTTGCTCATTTAATTGGAAACATACTTGATTTGTGTGAGTTGCTTCATTGGTTGGAAGTTAAAAATAATTCAATAGAACCATAGTCCTCATTACACTTTTTCCTTTTATTAACTAGATTCTGTGATGTGGATTTTTCTTGTTTAAAAGCTAGACAACTTAGTGGCGCAAAACCCTTTATTCATTCTATAATTTATGGCAGACTTACTTGCAATCTATCACTGTGAGGCTTGAGGAGTGGAGGCTCAAGCGATGAGACACTGAGGAGTGGATGAGACACCGAAAACTCCCTCCAGATCTGCAAGAACGTGTTCGGCGTTTTGTTCAGTACAAGTGGCTTGCAACTCGAGGAGTCGCTGAAGAACCAATATTAAAGGCCTTGCCTACAGATCTGCGTCGAGACATCCAACGCCATCTATGCTTGGATCTTGTGCGACGTGTAAGTTTTTCTCTCGCAATCAAATTGTAGATAGACTTTCAAGTTATGTTTCTTATTCAGATTATCACTTTTTCAAACTGCAGGTTCCCTTTTTCTCACAGATGGACGATCAGCTGCTCGATGCCATATGTGAGCGTTTAGTGTCCTCCTTAAGTACTCAAGGAACCTACATAGTTCGTGAAGGTGACCCAGTTACCGAGATGCTTTTCATTATCCGAGGAAGGCTAGAGAGCTCAACTACAAATGGAGGCCGGACAGGGTTCTTCAATTCAATCACTTTGAGACCAACAGACTTTTGTGGCGAGGAGCTACTCGCGTGGGCTTTGCTTCCAAAATCTACTCTCAATTTACCCTCTTCTACAAGAACCGTTAGAAGCCTCGTAGAAGTGGAAGCTTTTGCACTTCGAGCAGAGGATCTTAAATTCGTCTCCAATCAGTTTAGACGTCTCCATAGTAAGAAGCTACAACATACCTTCCATTTCTACTCGTACCATTGGAGGACATGGGCCGCTTGCTTCATTCAGGCCGCTTGGCGTCGCTTCAAAAAGAGGTCTATGGGAAAGATACTTAGCACGAAGGAGTCGTTCTTGTATTCTTCCGATGAGCCAATGGTTTACGAAATGGAAGAGGCAGAGCGTAATACTGCACTGTCAAACTCTATGCACGCAAAACAGAACCTAGGTGTCACAATCCTGGCTTCAAGGTTTGCGAAAAACACAAGAAGAGGAGCTCAGAAAGTCAAAAGATTGATATGCCAAAATTGCAAAAACCTGAAGAACCAGACTTCTCAGCCGAGGCAGACGATGACTAGTATTCTACCGTGTAAATTACATTACAGCCAAAATGTTCAAAAGGAAAATCCCGAAAAGGGGCATGGAGATTTAAGGTATGATTTTCATGTTTTTAAGTCAATAGCTTTATGCATTTTGTCAATATGAATTACTATGCTTTGTATTTCAACAAAAAAAAATTCATTCATACACAATTATTGATATAGTTTCGATGTACATCAAACATTCTCATTTCGTAAGCTGTGATTTGCAATCGGTTTATAGAACTATAGATTATATGAATAACTGGTAGAACAATTTTTTACTAAATATTATCTGTTTGTGTAATCTAGCCCTCATAGTATCTTGTATTATTGAAACCTAGAGCACTAAAGGGATGGAGAATTCGCCATGCCACGTCCCATATGAATGCAGAATTGGTTTGAAAATGGGCATGGTCTATTGTTCGATTCCTGCTTAATTCACTCAGGAATCGAGAAAATTTTATATATACTTGTGTCCTGTTGGGGTTGATTATAGGAAGTGATTTCTAGATATTGAATAAATTTTGGGGCAGCTTCACTCACAAGTTTCTCCAAAAATCACTTTACCTCAATCAGCACCAAATTCACCTTAGTTGAATCCAATAGATTGCCAAATTTGGGTAAT
Organism: Francoa sonchifolia; assembly: GCA_036897585.1. Taxonomy (NCBI): domain Eukaryota; kingdom Viridiplantae; phylum Streptophyta; class Magnoliopsida; order Geraniales; family Francoaceae; genus Francoa; species Francoa sonchifolia. The sequence goes on along the minus strand of JAYMTB010000494.1, from coordinate 2,781 downwards.
GTGCAAAGGTAATAATAGAAGAAGGTAGGTTGTCAAATCAAGGATTTCCCTTTACATGACAAAATTTCAATGGAGTGGACCAAACAAATATGATAGTCTGATTGAGGAGAGTAGTAAGTTTGTCTTCATCAAATGACCCATCAATAACACCAAACACAAAAAACCAGAATCTGCATATACCTACCAATTATATACAATATGGGACCTCTAATCTTCTATAATGTTCAAAACCTCAACCATCCCAAACCAATAATTCTTACCTTGTTTTCACTCGATTTGTCCACCGACACTTTTTTCCCATACTTTTTTGTAGAATCATGTGCATGTGTGCGCACGTGGACGTGTGCAATTGCTATATGACAATTGCAGAAAGAACAAAAAGGTATTAGACAGATATTTCTTATATATTGTCAAGAACTAGATTAGCATTCACACATGCTTCTGGACTCTATATACAAACACAATGGCTTCAATATGAAAAACCGACAACAATTCCATACCTTTTACCATTAAGCTATGCAAAAAATCTGGAAAAAGAAATGAAACTTGTAAATATGGGTAAACTGATAAATAACCTTTACTTTATTCTTTGCTGCCATTTTCCGTCACAAGAGGATTGAACTTCTTGATTGCTATGTCGATTTGCATATCTGAGTTTGTGCCGAATTGTACTTTCTATCTCTGGTTGGTGCATTATTAGCTCATCTGCTCCCCAATTAGATCGAGACCTACTAGTAGGAAGGTTATCCCTTGGAAGAGTAGGAAGTAGAAATGGACTCCTTGTGCCGATAATAGGCTCCTTACAGAAGCAGTAAGCAGGAGAAATGCTAGAGCGAGCTCCTTTTTATATATCCTGTTGACTTGCTTAATAGGCCGAGGAGCTGCTACTTTCTGTTCGTTCAACCGATTTAACTCAGAAAGTTCACTCTCGGAAGCTCCCCTACAGAACTGTGGCTGGTTCATTATCTTCAAGTCTCGCTCGGCTGCAGCGAGTAGGTCAGATTCTGAAGACCTTCCGGCCTTCTTGGTGACAACCCATTCGTAAGAACTACCCAGTTGGAACAATCCAGAGACCATAGCATTGAATTTGGTAACAGACATGGTGTTTTCGAAGAGGAGGTAAGGGACAATGAAAGGAAAGGATTTTGGGGTCGGGAGAATGTTAAGGAATGACATGAAAACGGGTACATAACAAATGACCCAGAGAGAAAGTTCAGCCTCCGGGACAAACATTGTTAAAGGTAAAATTATGCAGAATAATGTGAAGGAATAAAACGGAAGGATAAGTTTTCTCAATAGAAAGAAGAGTAATATCAAGTTGGCTTTCTTCCACTTTGATATCTGCAGCACACCAGACAGGAATGACCAAACAAAATTACTACAACTAATGGAGAAATGCTAATTAGAAGTTAAGAACGGACCTTAGCACTTATGATTGCAGGAAGACACAATCGAAAAAGATGCATGGGACCAGAATGCCAGCGATGTTGCTGCTTCTTGTAAGCTTCATAAGACTCCGGAACTTCACAAAGGACCTGAAATGTTAAAAGTAAAGTTCCAAATTATCCTCTTGCTCTTCACCAAAGGACTTAAATGTAGAGAATCGTTCTGAATAATATATTAAATGTGAAAATTCTATCCTTTTCCTTTACTCGAATCCATTAGTGATGTCAGCCAAATCACAAATTATATTTAATGTATTCCAACTGGTGATTTTGATTAAAATCGAATAAAAAACCATATATAAGAGTACCTTTACATCATTAAGGAAGATAAATTTCCAGCCATTGAGATGTGCACGGACAGCTATGTCCATATCTTCGACAGTTGTCCGTTCAAGCCAGCCTCCAGATTCTTCAAGGGCCTTAACTCTCCAAACACCAGCAGTTCCGTTAAACCCGAAGAAATTTAGGAAAACACCATTAACCTGCTGTTCAACCTCAAAATGGAAACATAAGTTAATGTTTTGAAGACGAGTTAATAAGTTTTCATCCTTGTTCACAAACGCCCATCTCGCCTGAACCAATCCTAATTCAGGATTGTCCTGCAACACACAATAAGAGAGACTGTAAATTTTCAGATAAGTTTTTCGATTACGAACTTCACCAAAAGGGAGTCGTGTTTGATTTTCTTCACCTTGAAATGTGGCACCGTTTGCTTCAGAAAATCAGGATTAGGTTGGAAATCGGCATCAAAGATTGCAACAAACTCGTAATCCTTCACATATTCACAGCTCATTGCAGACTTGAGATTCCCAGCTTTGTAACCAGTTCTAACCAGGCGATGCCGGTAGGTTATGTTGACACCCTTTTGGCTCCACTTAGCAACCTCCGCCTTGATTAACCATTGAATGCTCTCGTTATCAGAATCATCAAGAACTTGAATGAGTAAACGGTCCTTTGGCCAATCAATTTGGCTGACAGCAGAAATAGACTGCTCATATACCTGACAAGGCCAGTGCAACAAAAAATCGTATTAGAATCTACTAAAATCCCTTTTTTATACTTGATGTGGAAGTGGATATGGCTGTATTTAATAATCATTATCACTTAGATGTCATTGATTGGGACTTTTTAATTTCATCATTGAACTGAAGTCTCAGATCTGAGCATTTTAGTATAGATCTTCAAATCAAGTGACCAATTTTACCATGTCACCATTGCTATTATTATGATTTCATACTAACGAAATTCCTGATTTCATATTATTAAATTCTAGATTCTCCGTTGCAACGTGTGATTTTTCCTATTCCCAGAGCTTGGGAGATTTCTAGTATCACTG
>JAYMTB010000493.1:0-13983 GCA_036897585.1 Francoa sonchifolia | reverse complement strand
CGCATTCTTAGTTTTCTCTTTTCATTAGGCGTTTACATCTTTGTATGAAGAGCTAAATCGTATACTTCCGGTTAAAGAATAATTGAAATTTTGGTTCTTCAAGACTTGTGAGATCTAACTAAGTTTAATTATTTTTTTATTATTCGCTATTTATATATCTTCTGTGTTGTTCAATATTATTGTTTTGGTTAGTTGATACAAATTGCCGTTATTCGATTGACAAAACATTATATTGCCAATTAGAACTTTGAATCCGTAATTGTTTGAATGTACAAATACTTAGTGGTAAAATAACGTAGTTGATTATAAATCGATATTCAACTTATGTTATGTGGATATATAACCTAGTCTAAATGAACTGCGTTTGGTAAGTTTTAATCAACGAGCTTCTCTTGATTATCGAGAAGAAGGAACAGGTTGTTAGAGCTTCTCAACAACTATAACAAATTTAGTGAAAAATATAGGAATCTATCTTTGAATCTATGATCAAGTCTTTGAATCAAATCTGATATTATATCTTTAACCGGATATTTATTTTATATTACTATCTTTTTCTTTAGTTTTTTGAATTTTGAATATTTTTTTATTTTGAATTTCAAATCCCTTTTTTATTTCTCATTTTGTTTAATTGAATAAGTCTAACCAATCCCTGTGGATTCGACTCTACTTACCACTACTACTATTTATAAAAGCAAGAATTTATTTGTTGGATTCGACACCCATCAACAATCCTTGTGGGTTCGACATCCGATCTTAAAATCTATACTAAAACTTGACACCGTACCCTTGCGGTTAATTGTTGCGATTACATTTGCGCATCATCAGCACTCACCGTTGTCAGGTGACACAAATGACTAGGATGAAATTACATTTTAGGAATGCATATTTAACTCATATATTTGGGTTTTTCAAAAGCAAATTCGACTTATGTATTTGCGTTTCAAAAATGCATATTTAACGGGGTTAAATCCTAGTTCACATCTCCGTTAAACCCTAAAATTACACTTGTACAAAGTTACTTCCAATGAAATTTACTTGAGGGACTTGGAATCTTCTAGGTGATTACTAAATGGTTTACACAACACATTTGCCCTAGTAAGTTTATCAATTTGTTATTCTTGAACCTTTATTTTATTGCAAACTATTATGCTTTATAATATAAGTTGAATTAAAGATGGACATTTCATGATTTTAGGAAGAAATGGTTATGACCCCAACTTTTCTAAATTGTTTGTATTATATGAATGGTATTACAGTGGATGGTGAGAATGGTGTGACATATAGTGGGAAAGTATAGAAGGCATTGAAAGTAGATACAAATTGGAAATTTGAACAACTATATAGCCGGTTGTAAAGATTATTTTGACTTGAATTTCTCAAGATGACTCACAACATATACGCGTCCAACTATCATACGAAACAATGTTTGGTATGCTCTGATTCCAATTTTTTATGATGACGACATTGAAGTAATGTTTTATTGTGTTATGATATTGATTCGTAATCATATTGCGGAGTTGTATATAGAAGTTGAAGGAATTAGTGTTCAGGAAACTTATATAGATGTGGGTCTATAACAAACAAACGCCACAAGAACTTTGAGTTGGGAACCCAACAATCATTTCCCGAAATTAGCAATTTGGATGAAAATCGAGTGGTGACAAATGAAAGTAAAGATGATACAAATTATACGGATGAATGCATTGACAATTTAGACAATGATAGTAGAAATAAGGTTAGGATTGCTGAATAGCTTAGAGTTTTTAGTTTGTGCTAAGGGTTTTGAGTATCGTTTTGAAAACAAGGTTTTTGGTTTGTGTTAGGATTTTCTGGTATTGTTTTCGAAACAAGTTAACCCCACTAAATATTTAGAAATGCAAATACATAAGTTAAATTTGCGTTTTTAGAATACAAATATACCAGTTAAATATGTTTTCCTAAAACGCAAGCTCATCTTAGTCATTTGTACTACCTGGCAATAGTGAGTGCTGATGTGGCAATAAATTTGCATTTTTAAAAAAGCATGATTGAAAAAAATAAACGGTTTTTTTAGTCTTATTTTGAAAATAATAGTATTTTGAAAATTAGTTTGAAAAAGTATGGTATTTTGGATTTTTTACCAATTTTTTAGCATGTTTTCTATTGGTCATGTTTTGGCTAAACATTGAGTTTGCCTAAGATGTTTTTGCTCCTAAAATTTGATTTTTTTTCTTTTTTTCAAATCTGAGTTTGAGAATTGTAAATTTGGTTTATTTCTTTGTTTTTGTTCTTTTTTTTTTTTCCTGACTATTTTGTTCAAATCTGAGTTTTACAAGAGTAAATTTTGTTCATATACATATGGAGTTTGTGAAACTGTGACGATGGATTTTGTGTACAATGGCAGGATGCTGGATGTGCAGGTTGAAATAACCAATATTACTTCTACGAACCCACGTTTTAGAGTTGGATTCGGTTCTTAATGCAATTCAGTTCGATTCTAGAACCAACTCATTGGAATCGGACCGAAGAAAAACAGGACCGTTGCACCCTTACATGTGCTTGGAACATAAATTCAACCTAACTTTACCCCTCAATATTTTGGTCCGAGCAATCAAGTTTTCCAGGCTAAGTTCAAACTAATTTGTTTCTTGGGGATATGCAAGTGACATTTTCTTTATGCCAGAAAATTAAGAGAAATTCGAACTTTCTCACAGAAAAACAGTTTTTAAGTGAATAGATAAGGTTGAGGAAGAGATTCAAATTACCCATAGAGCGTTTGTTACAAATCTTGGATGAACAAATTGATAGCAGGAAAGCAAAAAATAGCTGAAAAACTAGATCAACATCCACCAAAGAGAAACTTGTAAGATTTATTAAAGGAAACCAAAATTAAGTTCTGATTGTTCTCAGTTACAAAGTTGAACATTTATTTCATTATGCATTATAAACAAACCAACTAATGTGAGTGAAGAACTGGTTGTTACTTTCCATTCAAATTTGCATGCTTATGGAAGGGCCAAAGATTTACCAGGCGTTCAAGAACGGATGCACTTTTTGCAAAATAGCCTGAGAAACCTGCAGGAGTTGAGGGCGGAGGAAAATCTTCTGCTGGCATGGCAAATGGGCGAATCTTTTTTTCCATCTCCTCAAGAGTAAGATATGATCCTGCTTCTTGCAGCCTTTCTGGTCCCAATACTGGTAGTGTGTGCTCCTGAGGCAATGAAGCAGGTTCGCTGTTGTTCTGTCATGTGAAACAACACAGAAACCATAGCTTGTCAAACAGCTAAAGAACTGAACATTTTTCAAAACAAATAACCCGAGTTCTTATTTCTGGTGTACATTTATGAGACAGTTATGGTTATAACAAAAGCTTAGTAGGATGAGAAATAAAAATCTTGCCCTTCAATGATAAATTCTTTTACTAGGACCAAGTAAAGATATGTTACCTCCAACGGGCCTAAGTCTGCACCATGGCTGAAGGTGATCTCTATCCGGAACCTTTTAGGGTCTTCTAAAGCTACCTGCTGTTCAACTCCACATACATATTACGTTCAAAAATCCATATAAGAAAATAAGAATTCAGATTAACCAACCATATTTGATTAATTCGAGAAATTTATCATTTTAAACATATCGAGGTCTATCTACAATACCAATCAACAAGTCGGTTAAAGAGGTTTAATTTTATATATCATGAATTTCACTAAGTTGGGATGGAAAATTTTCTCACATTCAGTTTTATGTGCACAATATGGACATTATCATGGGAGGAAGAGAATCCAGTGAGTTTCCAACCTAAGTCTTACAGTATTCAAATTTTCATATTAGAAGTATGAATTCAGCTATATTCACACTAGGGTTCATCCAGGGTTGCATATAAACAGAGTAACAGATTAGTCATTTGCATTGTGAAACTCGTTGTACGGATATCCCTTGAAATAATAATTCTAGATGATAACAGGGGTCAGATGACCGTGTTGAAACTAAGGAAAAACAGTAAAGAAACTGACCTCTGTGTTTTCAAACATCCTTAACACTATATAACTCATATAGTCAAGCTCCTTAGTTTTATATAGACGCTCCAAGGCGCTATGGAAAAAAAGGCTGTTTTCTCCCTGAAGGGATTCATCCAGATTACAGTAACGCAGAACATTAATGAGGGAATGAATGTGTGATTCCTGTCAATACAAGTACATTATATTAGAAAGGGATACCATAGATAAGCATACAACAGTAGAGACAAGCTGGAATCCAAAATCAATGAGCAAAGCTCCAGATAACCAGTCTGCTAATTCCAAATTCCAAATCCGGAAGAGAAAAGTATCTATCTCACCTGCATTTCATCATTTACATCTTATCTTGTTGCTTTATGCGAAGGAAAAATATAACTTAAGAGTTGAAGATATTGAATTGAACATATAAACCTCGCTAAGTCCAATCAAAATTGCATAGACCTCATTGAAGCCATATCTCGCTAATTCCTGTCCGCCACATTTCAGTTTCAAAAAGTGCAATATGGACGAGGAGAGAAAACACAGAACTCGTCCAATGAAGGTTGAGTAACAATTAGAGGTGGCAAAGTGACAGGTCGGTCCAGGTGTGAGTAATTTGCAGCATAGTTTGATACAATCTAACTGTGATGATCCATGGTGAAAAAAATAGATATGAACCAAAGGTCTTCTATGCCTATAGAAGCTGCATATGAGCATCAGGAATAAGATTAGGTTTTGATGGCTATTAAAAACAAAACATGGTATCGGTATATAGCACTTCTCACGCGAAAAATCCCTTTTCTTGTGCCGAGGGTAAGGAAGTAATTCCTTATGGAATTCTTTGTTCCTCTTATTTATCCTTTCTTCGGTTTTCAATAGATTGTGAAACCAAAACCCTACCAAGATTTTTACAGGTTCAAGCAGTGGGTCCAACAGGGACGGGTTTACATCACCACCTCTAAGAATATTCAGGTTTCACTCAATAGCCAAAACATACACAAAACAAATATCACTTAGAATGAGAAAATTCCTATGCCTAAACAATGACTGGAACGGAGTTTCCCTCAAACCATATTTATAAATAATTGTGAAAAAGAAAAATCTGATACAATGTGCTGTTAGAAAATAAATAACATGAACATATATACTCACCGACGTAAAGTAAAGGCGTGTTCTCACATGGCGATCAGGTGTCTTGACATTTGCATACCTAACAAAAATCGAGAACAATCACAGTATAATCAGTATAATGTAAAAGAAAACAGATAAATCAAAGGTTCACATACTCACTTTGGATCCAAACGGTATTTCGTCTCATTATCATCGTCATCTTCCTGATCCATTGATATATCACTCGTGCTAGTCCTTCTCGTGTCCTCGTTCTTAATGTTAACTTTCAATTGATATTTGGTATCTTCGTTTTCAGTCTTAGTGGTTGTTGTAAGCTGATCTTGATTACTCTTTAATTCAGCAACACTAATAGCTTCCTCGCGAGTATTCCTCAGATCAATCAAAATTTTACCTAACAAACGCCGAGCAATCTGCAACACAACAAAAATACGACACTCAAATATGTGATTTGAGGTTTAGATGATCTAACACTAAGAGTATCACCAAGAATTTAAATCGACATCGAAGGTGCACACAATGGAAAGCATTAAGTTAGCTGCGATTTTCACACCAATAAATCTTGGAGGCTGTGAAATAATTTTGTTGGCGGTCTCAATATTTCTATGGAGTTCCTTAGACTTCATAGAAAGCCTAGTCTATTACAAATTTTTGCTATCATAAAGCTTCTAAAGAGCTAAGATTTGAAGGTTTGGAGTACTGAAACTCTGTTCCAAGTTGCAACTATTGTTTCCTCTAACAATTGAAAATTATGAGGACAAATTTTGCCCTTTTATTGACTGTTTTTCCTGAAATTCATAAAGGTGCAACTATAGAGGTTTCCACCAACTACTTTTGAGTACTAAATCATATTTCTCTATATGTTGTTTTGTTTAGTATGAAGGATACTGTTGGAACTAGAAATAAATAAGGAGAAACATACAGGAGTATGATTTTATGGCTGACGGTCTCAAAGAAAAGAAAGAAACTAGAGAAAAAGTTATACACATATATGTATTTTAAGCAACAAGGCAACATATCAAAACCTTTTTGAGTACAACTGAAATCGCAGCCTGATGGATATATTAGAAATTAGAATATGAATTTGAAATTAGGAAAAATACAAGTCAACCATGTTAAAAAAACTGCTGGTATACCACAAAAATTAGTGTCCTAGAACTAGCTTAGCACAAACAAATATCATAAGGTACCATCCTAAGCAAGATTGTTAATATACATAGACGATGTCTCACTCTATAAGCTTGAATATTAGGTGCAAGCGGTCGGATGACATAGTATCAAAGTATGAGTACCTGAGTTCGAACATCCTTAGCTTCAATTTCTCCCTAGTTGGCACGCTCACACATATTGTTTGGTAAGACCTTTCACTAAGTTAGACTCATTTGGTCCATGTCTCAAGCTATAATAAACTAGCCTTCGTGGGAGGGAGGAGTGTTAATAGACATAGACGGTGTCTCACTAACAAAGTTGAGCTTTTAGAGCAAGTCATTGTCTGATGAAGATCCACAGAACTTACAACCAAACCTGATGTACAAAAACTCATCCATGATTCTTCCAAATTCACCCAGGTATTTCACATTGCCTTAAGAATGTGCTGGGTTGAGACTACCACGAGAACATTGTACTATTAAACTGAAAGGAAATCAACTATACATTCATAAACATTCTTCTCTATGATCTAACGACATATATATTATAACATTTAAGCACACAACGTATGGATTGGAAGTAAGGGCCCTTATCAATTACATACAGTCTTGCCATTCTTGTATACTTGATAAATGATACTAGGGAAGATAATCATAATGCAGTAAGACTATATCATAATAGTATTTACCAAATCCAGGAATCTAATGGCAACCAAGGGAGAATTGCTGAAAAAGAATTTATGATTTGAAAAAAAAAAATAATAATAACATGGGCATCAGAGCATAGAGTTTTACCTTTGAGCCAATCTTCAGCTTCTGCTTTGGATTGATTCCATACTCATTTGGGATGACACCATCTGCAAGTAACTGAAACAAACAAATACATGAACTGCTGTCAGACCAATTATGTTGTCGACCCAACACTTTATATGCATAACTAGGAGAGATGGTAATAAGCTACATGTTCATTTCATCAAGGCTATTTCAAGTAATCCCCAACATTTTAGTTTTTCTAGGACCACGTAAGGTTTATTGATTAAGGTTTTCTCTTTTGTGCTTCTATTGGATACTTCCTATGTGCTAAGGGTATATGCACCTTTCTTTCCTGACACCTTAATATATTTTGCACAGAAAAAAGGGATGTACACGTTCTAGCTAAGCAAGATTTCATTGAAGACATTGAATATATTTGTACCTGAGCAACTTGGAAGAGCTCATCCAACCCTTCTAAATTCAGGTGAGCATTGTGCAAGAGGTCGTATCTGTATCAGAGAGTAAAGACTAAAACCTTTAAAAACTTTATCAGCAATCAGGTAAGAACTGACTATGTTAGATAAATCACATTTACATTGTTGATACTATGCATGAGAGCACTTCTTATCTCCTAGGATCATGAACAGTATATATAAAAACATATGGGAAACTATACATGCTATGTTTGACAATAAATATCAATGAAAAAATACTGTCATCATGTATTAAAACAAGGGCATACGGGCCAATGTTGTGTTTTCCAATCTATATGAAATATGTAGTTATGCTTAACAGTACTGTCAAATCATGTCCATAGTATAAAGTTGTTGAGCTGAAAATTGGTACTAATTGTTGAACAACCACTTGACCTGAAAACTTTAGCTATAGGTAACGGGCTCAATATTTATGTTATGTTTCATTCTATAATAGAGCCCCTCATGTGTAAGCTAACTTAACTTTTAAACTGGCTCTACATGTGAATACTTGCTTCAGTCGAATAAGTTAAGTCCATAGGCAATCTATGTTGAAAATAACACGTTCAAGGAGCGGCTCACACCAAATATTTTTTGAGGCTCCAGTTTGGTCCTGTTTTGGACTATCCTGAACTCCATAGTCTGCATTGTATAGGTTTGGGATTGGTAACTCACTTAAGAATGCATCCTAAACACAAGTATAGTGTCTAACTTATATCAAGGGATTACTTGCAAATTGACCGATATGGAAATAGGAAAGCTATCCCTCCCTCCATTTTGTCTTTATCAAACTAATTGCACCACTCGGCATCTTAGATTGAAAGTTAGGGCTGACCAGTGGCCCTTCTTTAGTTTTGGATGTATGTGTCTATGGTCTTTTAATTACAAATCACTATAACTAGGCAATTAAGCAGGCCATTAACGTATGCCATTAACCAACCCATTAGGCTGAAGCAATGATAATCTAAAGTTTCCAAGCAAGAGAACTTTTACGTACTCAATAAATTTTACGGTTTGATTGTGTGGAAAACTTCTTCTGTGATTTATCTGTATGAGTTCAATTCTAGGGCTCGAGTTCTGTCCAGATTGCATGACATAAAAACCAGTGAACACTGACTCCATTTTCTGGTTTTCGGCGAAAATAAACCGAAGCCTAGTTAAACCTAGTTGGATAAAGCACAAGCTCAACTACCACATAAACAGGACTGAAAGAAAATTACGCTACAACTTACTAGTTCACAGAAACAACAGGTATATTTAAATAAAGGTAAGAAAGAGTTGTCTTTCAAGGTACTCAAAAATTCTTCAAAGGGGTGTTACGGATTATAAGACCAGAAGGAGCAAAGACCCACAGTAAGCTATATGATTCAGTACATGTAAACTTAAATAAAAGACCAATCTTTGTTATAACGAACAAGAAACTACATAAGTGCCAAAATACAACAGTGCAGTATTTATATGGTATTAATTTCTAAGAAAGATTGCATCATAAATGAAATTTAGCTCCATTACTTACTTGCAGGAATCATAGACATCTGGAATTTGTGTTATATCAAACCGTCTGCAAGTAATATTTCACATCAGTTGGACTGACAGTCCATAATAAATCTTTCAAATCAGAAGTCTAATATATTGATTTTATGTCAAAATAATTTCAACAAATTTCAATTGATGACAGCAGGAAACTGTTAAAGAGTGTAGAGTTTTATAGATGTTGAAACATCAACGTCATTGACATGGCTTGAATTTGAAAAGAAAATCAACCTATAAACTTTAGCACATTTTCTGCACATCGTTTTGAAAGAAATATAACTGAAGAAACAAGTTGAGGGTAAACAGTGCAAGACAACCATATTAAAGTTCAAGACAGAAAACTCACTCTTTCCGTTCATTATACAAATCTCTTTCAAGTTTTTTCCAGCGAGCGTACATCAAAAGGAAACCCTCACTACCACATGGTAATCCAGCAGCTATACGATCAACATCAATATTAGTTTTACCCAGTACTGTTGCTTGGTCATAAGGAAGAAGTACATCATATGAGCTTGTCTCTGTAAGATTCTCAAATTCATCTGTAGCAAGTAGTTTTACTTGTTCAGTGACCTTCTTAGTCAGTTTTACCTAAGCAAAAGAGAGTGGTGTAAGATAAAAACAAACAAATATAAGAAAGAAGAAGAAGAAGAAGAAGAGAGGAAACAATAGACAAGTTTTGAATACTATTCAATTTCAAAGTGCAAGACATGTATTGCAGTCTATATAACAGAAGCCAATCAAATACAACATGAGCTAAGAGATAAAATTTTTTGGTAGAGTATGTATATAAATGCGTATGCATTTAGCTCAGAAGAAACGACAGCTTAAGGAAAACTGCACTGCATAAAGAACTAACCATGAAACACTGTCACAATGAATCACTTTATTCAACCCACAATAACTGTAAGATCCTCATGTGTTTTACTACTTAAACGGCCTCTTTTTAATCTAATTTATTATTAAGTTATCTTACAATTACGTAGTGACTTACAAACTTAAAGATGTAGTACGTTAAACTATTGTTTCATTAAGTGAGTAAAAATTTAAAATTTCTATAGACGTTTCAAATAATATGTCAAAGTGGTATGAAGAAGTCTACAGCCAGTGTGTGTACAAGTTAGGTTCCCTTTTCATGCTCATATTGATGCATTACATTTACAAATTTTTTGAAAGAAGCTAAAGAACCTCTTTGAAGGTTAATTATGTGGAAAAAAAGATACAAAATTCTGAAACATTTGCATTAAAACACAAACATTTTTATCTTGAAAAACGACATGCGAGAACTACAGAGATTGCACATTAGAGCACCCTTTAATGTTTTGCTAAAAGTGCAATTACCAGTTCGGGTAAAAGTTCAGAAGCATTAGAAGGCAGTCCAGCTCCATCGACCATCCAAGGAAATTCAGTTGATCCATTAGCATTACCTGGCTTTGCACCAGATGTTATTATATCATTCAGCCTAGCCTGCGATACAAGATATAAAGGAAAACAGAAATTAAGTATGCATAATATTTGACAAGTGCTTTGTCAAAACAAAAGCAGTACAATGACTAAAGGTAAAGAGTTGAGATGATAAAGACCTGTGGTTACATGCCCAGTCAAACTATTTATGACTGTTAGAAATTTTGGAAATAAGAGTTAGGGTTTCAAAGAGAAAAGGTAAAGGGAAGTTTACTCTCCCTGACTATTTGTATTAATCACTACTTAATTGTAAAGTATAAAATACCCTTTTGGAATATACATGAACAATAAGAAAATTAAGAGAAAAATAATAACTCTCACAACATTCTCCTCAAGTTGGGTATAAATGTTACACATTACCACTTAGAAATAAAGAAAAAAGTGTTAAGTTTCTTTGACTATCTGCAAGCTGATCTCTCAATATGTTTCGTTCAATCATGTTGAAGCAGATTATGAGCAATTGCAATACCTGACTTGATATCAAAATGTAACTACATGGTACCCATTGGAGAAAATCTAATTCCATGATAAATGTTCAGAACCATATAATCTTATGGTTAGATATACATATTGGGCCCATTACCTATGAGCTTAAGCTTTTGGGTCAATCGGTAGTTCAACACTTACTAACACCATAAGTCAGAGCTTGGTGCTCAACCTTATAGACACACCTAAAATATACCTCAAAACAGAAAAAGTAACATAAATCCCAATGCTTGTCAACCAAATCAAATAGGACTTGGAGAAAAAATCCAGAAATCAAGGATAGGAGGTTGCTCTGACTAATCCATAGAAAGCTGAGAGAACGATGATGAACATACAGCATCATGTTCATAAGACGAAGAAAACACCAAGCAAAAAAGATCCAGATCAATCAAGACACATACAAGGTACAACAGAGTCTATATAGTACCAATAGAGATATAAAGACAAAAAAAGGGATGCCAATATTCTGGCGATACTTTCTAGGGCCAGTGAAAATTCTGGTGATGTTTGCTGACAAAGCCACAGAAAGACTCTCAACAGTAATACATAGGACAGGAAATATATATAATTGTAGCACACACTTAAAAGTTTGGTTCTTGTCTCAGAAATAACAGAATAAAATGTAGCAAAAATATAAGAAACATTTTTCATAAAGACAAGGAAAAGATTTTTATGATTCATATAGTCCATGATTTTCTTTTTTCATGTCATTGATATAGTTCTATCATTATATTTAAGTAACAATCTCATATTTATTTTCACATTTTTTTTATAGTTGTGGACACCCCTTTTTCATTTTTTTACATCTTGTTACAACTGTATAATATTTTCTCCTTAACTGACATGCAAAGACTAAATATAAGTCCTGCGATAAATTGAGGTACACTTTAAAGGGATACCTGTCTTGCATGAAGCCTTAGATTTACATACCACTACTACAACCAGTAGAGCACATAAAACCACTATAGAAAGTATGATACAACGGAAAAAAACCTTAGCCTCTTCCATCTCAATACTTGCGTTGTCCAGTCCATCCAACATAGATGAGTCCTTTCCAACAAGGGAAACCTTAAAAGGTGACCAAATCAGTAATATAAATTCAACATCCATAATAAGTCAAAAGTACATCAAGAAATAGTCACAAACCAGAATAGGAGTTAATTGCCCTTCTAGGTCAAGGAGACCTTTGGCAAATGCAGCTGCAGACATCTATCAATGAATACCATATAAATAGTAAAGTTAACAAATTATGTCAAAATGAGAGATCCAATTATCATAGTTATCTAGCAACCCAGTTTATAAAAAGACATCACAGAAAGCAAGAAGAAACTGTCAAGGCTTACAGCACTACCTAGACTATACCTGCACACGACCCTCATCGGAGCTGTAAATTTTAAGATCATGACGGTAGGTACTATGGAGGCGAAGCAGACCAGTGCCTTCACCTGTACATTGTACAAACATTAGCGATTGCAGAACTACACTGGTAAAATTTCTTGTGAGTTTTAAAATGCAAAAACCACAACCATCAGTAGGAAGTATTCATTATTACATTTCCTTTCTTACATTTTCCTTCTTTTGAGTCAAAGAAGTGAAAATTTAAATAATATGGATAAATAATTCATGATTGTATGAAAACATAGTGCGTGAGTATAACTTTGACAACTGAAGATGGAACATAGATCTCTCTCTGGTAAGAGGAACTTCATTTTCTGTAGGAGAAGTGGAAAGACCATAGTATACAACAATTTTCTTCCAAATCTCCCAAAATTTAATTGGGCTTCATCGTCATTAGTTCATATACCCTATGAAGCTAACATGACTGGCTATATGCGACTATATCTAATTACGATGAGATGGCATGGAAAGTCAAATATTTAAGCAATCAACCACATTATGCCTACATGGCTTGTGTCATTCACATTTAAATTTATAGAAACTTCAACATATTTGAAACTTGAAATGTTTCTCATGTTTCGAAGGTAGTCAGAATGACCTACCTTAAATCCTTAGTTCACATGACAAAAAGATTTTTATATGTAACACGTGCTAAATGGAAGCATAATTGTCGTATTGTGAATATGACATCCAAAAATTGAAGACTAAATCAGTATGAACATTCTAAGCATAACCACATTCGAAAAGCTACAATCCAACTTATTTCGATAAAAGTACATTGATTAATCTACAACCATAGCTATAAACTCGAAGGGACAAGTAAAAAAAATTTTCCATTTTTCCTAATTCTGCTTCTTCTAGGGGAAAGAATTGATAAATAATAAAAAAAGAGAAGATCCACAAGAATAACCTGGATACATATTATTTCGGAAATATCTGCCTAGTTCCTCTGCCTGCCATGAAGAGAGAAGAAAAACTAACTTTAGAAGAATCATAGAGAAGATCAGACGACAACAAAGAGTATCAAGTGCCCTGTGGCAACAGTATCACGTATCAAACATAAACATGAGAATTACTAAGTGTGGGAAGAACAATCAAATTACATAAACTTCTACATGATATGTCAGTGATTAAACCTGCTTTCTGCCTGCATGTGTAAGAACACCCCCATATTTAAGAACCATCAGAGCTTCAACAGGTCGCTCTTCTTCTCCTTCACCATTACTTTTTTGAGCTTTAACCCACTTTAGCGGTTTTAGTTGAACTTTCCTATAAATACCAGAGAAATGACCCCCCTGTATATAAAAACGTACACAATCTGAGAAACACACTAAAGAAACTCTCAAGAAGTTAAAAGGAAAAATAAAATTGGATGGACAAATCCAACAAAAGTTCAAGTAGACAAAATTTTGGCCATAGCTAACTAATCTGTGTCTAAATCTAAAGGTATTGTTGGAAAACATGTTATTTCTATTTTAAGAAACTGTGTTTTGTAATTGTGTAGTTAATTGTGTTTCCCAATTCTAGGACATTTGATTTCCTAATTATTCTTTCGTAGTTTAGTTTCTATGATTGTAAATATATACATGTAAAACAGCCCTAATCAATACAGTTTTTGATCGATTCTTTTCA
>JAYMTB010000492.1:0-13989 GCA_036897585.1 Francoa sonchifolia | reverse complement strand
CTTTGGGCGTAAAGCTGTTGCTTTTCTGTTGATTACAACCACTGGCGGTGTTGCCTTGAGTGCTCTTGATGATCTTTCTATTTATCGTGGTTGTACCAGGTATGATTACCATTATTACAAACTATAAATCTTGTTTGTTTCATAAATTTAGGGCTTCTTCTATTAGTATTATTTAGGTAATTTGGTTTGGGTTCCTTCCGTATGAGTTTATGAAATTTTTTAATAATCTTACTGTGAGAACACACATAATTTGGAATTGATATCTCGGCGATCTTCCTTAACTTAAGCCATAACCAGGCATAATTATCGGATGAATTGGAGAATGAGAAGATATAAAATGGGCTATATCCTATGTCCATAGATAAAACATATACCACACTTTATTTTGGATATCTATAACCTATGTATATAAGATATAAATTAGTTTTTATGATCCCCTAATATAAATACATTATGTAATTTACACTAAAATGTATTAGATATCTTATCCCGACGGTCAAATGTTGTCATAGATTTGAGAGATTATGGAGTAAAAGAGTAACTAACTTTTAAGGATTGTCCAACATCAATGGGGCATGGTATTTGAGTAAGTTACTGTTATGTATTTTCTTATATTGATTGGAGACTGTATTTGAGTCCACTTTTACCGCACCTACTTTCCACATTCACTTATATATTATCCTTAAAGCGAGACCAAATATATGAAGCATGTTATATACTGCCTCTAACAACTTGACAGTATTACCATATGTGTATACTGTCGTTACCAATTTGAAGGTAATATTATCATAGTTAATCTAGTTTAACTCCTAGTATTGTTTAGATAATGCATAAATCTATTTCTTGCATCTTTAGATTTAATATTGTAGCTGCTGTGTTTTATATAAGCTATTTTGCTCTTCAAGGAGAACCCCAGTTTGGATTTTAAAGTTAACATCAAATAAATGGTAAAAAGATTTGGTGTTCCCTGAAGCTGCACTGTTATGACACAATTAGACCATTTCTATCCCAATAGAGTACTACTGTGGATACTTGTGTTTTAATGTTGATTTTTCAAATCGCTAAATTTTCTTTTATGATTTTGCTGAGCATGAATATACTCATTCTTTGAATTTGGATAAAAGACAAGTTGACGTCAACATCTCTATTCCACTTATTAACAGAGGGGAAATTCAGGGACTTTTAGAGATATCTATAGTGAGTGATATAACAGTTAGATTTAGTAACAGGAATGTGATTGCACATAAAGAAAAATCTCATTTGTACGTTTTTGGGTTTTAGTAGGATCTCTTATCACTGTAACAATCTCACCCTTTTCTTTGAAATCTGTCAGCAAGGCCATGGAGAAAGCTAGCAAGAATCAGGCTATTGTAGATGCTATTGGAGAGCCAATTGTGAGGGGTCCATGGTATAATGCATCACTTGCAGTAGCTCACAAAAGGCATTCCGTATCGTGCACATTTCCCGTGTCTGGACCAAAAGGCAATGGAATCCTCCAGTTGAAGGCAGTTCGTAACGGAGGTTTTCACTATCTTTATAAATATTTATGTATTGTTTTTTTAAAATTTTCCTTCTTTTCAAATATCTTTTCAAGCTTTTATATGTTGACTCCAGAGTTACATGTATTTGTCTGTCATTTCTATGTACTGGATGCCCTTTTTCACCCTTTGAATTGACTTATAAAAATTTTAGGTCTCGTGCTTAATAGTTTAGATTTGGAACATGCGACATGGCAGTATCATTATGTTTT
Source organism: Francoa sonchifolia (assembly GCA_036897585.1). Classification (NCBI taxonomy): domain Eukaryota; kingdom Viridiplantae; phylum Streptophyta; class Magnoliopsida; order Geraniales; family Francoaceae; genus Francoa; species Francoa sonchifolia. Next base: position 12,239 of record JAYMTB010000492.1, on the reverse strand, counting down.
TGACTTGGGGTTTAGAAAAAGAGTATCACGCGGTCACTGCATTATTTGCAAACTGTCAAATTGTAAAGAGGAAAAGGAAGGGAAGGAGGGTGTTATTCTATTAATTATTTCCTTCTGTTAAATTAAATAGACGTGTCAGCATGTAGTTTAATGTTTATCTCTTCCGATGCATAATGACTTTATTTAACAGATGACACCTGGTATACATTTTTCTGGCCTCGCGATTGGGAGATCTTGATCATGGAAGCACTTCTCCATGTTCCTGATAATGACGAGAAAGAGCGAACATTTCGAATTAGTCTTTCAGACAACATCCCTTCTCCAGCTGGTATGGCATGCACCGAGTGCAGACCTCAAGAATCAGATCAGTCAGTGAAGACAGTATGAAGAAGAAGGTTGACATATCTCCAGTTTTATTTTGAATCAGTTTGAATTAATAGAAGAAGGTTGACATATCTAAGTTGATCTGACATAAATTATATGGAATTTGCATATCGGAAAAAGGGGCTTGTGCCAAAATAAGCAGCTCCGTATTCATTTTGTTGGGATCTTTGATGTTACTGAAATTGTGGTGGGCTTGAGCCCCCGAAAGTTTGAAGCTCTAGGCTGTTTTCGTGTTAGCATAACTGCACCTGCTTGTAATTCGCAGGCATGAAAATCACTTCATCATAAAGGAAGGTGTATATCAAGGTATCAATACTTTGAACATTCTCTCATCCCTGTCATTAGTTACGAATGCTGCCTGTTGGAAATGGCGGGGGATTAGCCATTCGAGAATCATATGATTCTCTGTGGCCTTTAAATTAAACACATAGTTTTAAATGCTATATGGACTGATGATGGATAAAAATAGCACCAATGGCACACCATTAATCACAATGTTATAAAAACAAGGAGAAATGTTGGTTGGTTCTGGACCAAGAGTATGGTTATTAAAACAAGCATTGTCTAATTTATAATTTTATTAAATTTATTACACAAATTTATATTTTAGTGAAATTTAATATAACACAATTTTGAATGTAAAAATGAATTTATTTTTGAATTTTAATAAATATGATTACTTACATTAAAATAATAATAATAAAAATCAGTATTTCAATTATTATTTTTAATTGAAATGAATTAGTTTTTAAAATTGTTCGATTTATTATAATGTATGTAATTTAATGATATTAAATTAACAAAAAAAAATATATATTAGAATATTACTCCCACTTACTCGAATACTAAAATAGCTATTTGAAACTCATTACTTGAAACTCAACTTAAATTTTATTTAAAATCTTTTTTTAAGCTCAAACTCGGCTCCATATATATTTGAGTAACTCGAATATAATTTTACATCGTTTTTTGAAAAAAAAAATTTTAAAAAAAATTTAAGATTGTACATTAAACTTTTTTCTCAACTAGGACTTGATTATGTTATTTTAATTATGAAATTTGGCTTATTTAAGTCTAGTATTAGAAAATTAGATTAGAACGTTTGATTGATTGCAAATGATCAAGTCTAAACTTAGTTGAGAACCAGTAGTTTGACTTATCTATATATCCTTAAATAAAAAAATATATATGAGGATAAAAATAGTTCGAAATATTTAATATTGCAAGAATAAAATATTTGGAATAGTTTAATATATTTTTTGCAGAGTATTTGAAATCTAAACACCTTCAATTTTTAATTCTCGTATTACCAAAATCCACATATAAGGTGGTTGTTGCGATTGGTACTCCCAAAAATAATCGATTGGGTTAGATATACATATTGGACCCATTATCTAATAGGTTAAGTTTAATTACAATTTTACATGCAATCTCAAAAAAAATGCTAGGTTGGTTGGTCTAAATTTCAAGCCGAAGAAAATTTTCGGCTTTCTATATAAACCAAACATAAATTTTGATGGTACCTAATTTCAATTTGTAATTAAATTATACGAACTATTAGATGTAACTTACCTGCGGCATGTAACTTATCAGTAAGTGAATATTTTTGCCAATAAATATGGGTAATTTACCTATATATGCAGGAAAATTTTGTTAATTTTGAAGTGATGGTAACAGGTTTAGAGGCAATGGTCATTTGTTCATATATGGAGGTGAAGTTTTTGATCACTTGGCGTGCACATATTGAACTATGAATGAGAGTGTTTACCATTATTTGAGGATTGTTCGGAAATCCAAATTCAATGATCAAGAGGTTCACGTTTTTGAGTAAAATTTGATAAACACACTTGTTAAATAAATTTATCATTAAGTGTGAATATTTTTGACAATGAATATGGGTATATTGACCTATATGTAAAAAAGTTTGGTTAACCCTCAAATAGTGCTTAACGTGTTCAGAGACAATAGTCATTTTTTAATATTTGGAGGTAACGCTTTTTATCATTCGACGTGGGCATATATTGACATATGAATATGCAAAATCCAAATTAAGTTGGCAGGAGGTTCATGCCATTGAGTCAAATTTTAGGAACACTTGTTAAATACATTTATCATTAAGTGTTGATATTTTTGGCACTGAACATGAGTACTTTACCTATATACAGGGACATTTTGCTAGTTCACAAGTAGTGGTTAACTAGTTTAGAAACAATGGTCATTCGCCGTTGGCATATATTGACCTATGTGATTTTTACCATTAGTAGAGTACCGTTCGAAAATCCAAATTGAGTGATAAGAGGTACTATTCTTGAGTAAAATTTCATGAACACTCGTAAATTAAATTTATCGGTAAACGCGGATATTTTTGCCCCATTAATATGAGGAATTTAGCTATATATAGAAATATTTTGTTAATTCACAAGCAATGGTCATTCCTTCACGTTTAGAGGTAAATTGTTTTATCACTGTGTGGACTTATTGAGCAATAAGTGTGGATTTTTACCATTATTTGAGGACCGTTCAGAAATTCGAATTAAGTAATCAAGTGGTTCATGCCCGGGCATGCTAAATATCATTAACTCTTGTCCAATATGTTTATCAGTAAGTGGATATGTTTGCCATTGAGCATTCGCAATTTACTAACTATAACCAAATTTTATTAACTCTTAAGTACTAGTTAACATGTTCACATGTGGAGTAACGTTTTTTTATCACTCGGCATGTATATATTGACCAATTAATTGGGTATTTACCATTATTTGAGAATCATTCGGAAATCCATATTGAATGATCAAGAAGGGTTCACGTCCTCGAAGTAAATTTCATGAACATTTGTTAAATATTTTTAGGGTAAAATGTCATTTTGGTTCTTAAACTATTTATTAAATTTTAATTAAGTTTCTAAATTTTTTAGAATCTCAATATAACTCGTGAACAATGAAAACACATATTATTGTTGTCTGTTTGTTATTGCTAAGTTTTACTGTTACCACGCTCATGTGGTGAAATTTTTGTCAGTGTGACATTTCTTTTTTCTGCTTGGCATTTTGTGGGACCCACCCCATGTAATAAACTCTAATTCACCTTAGAGTTTTCACTGCACTTCGTAAAATTAAAAAACTGCTCAAATTAAGGTTTCCATTGCACACCTTCAATTCACCTTCCAAAATCTCAAATTCATCTCAACCCACTCCAATTCATTTCCAATTCGTCTACAATTCGCCAATGTTGTCCTCAAGTAGGTGCAACAAGGATGGTCGTTGGAAGAAACAGTACGGTTTCAGCCACTGGACAAATTTGAACCCGGAAGAAGATTTTGGTGTTGTAGTAGATCAATCGTGAAGAGCACTGTCACTTTTTTTTCCTGGTACGATTCTCCAATTTGTGTTTGTGGGCAATAAATTATTCTTGTACTATTCAGAAAAATCAACACACTTAAGGAAAAATTGATGCAAAGAAATATAGTGAAAAGACAGTTTTGTATGTCATAGGTATTTCTTAGACAATTATAGACTGTCTTTTTCTTATTGTATATATTTTGATCAAGAGGGCATGAATTTGGTATGCAATGTTTGTTAGATTCATGGTGTTCTTGTTATAAGTTTATCAGTCCACTTTTAGGTAGTATTAGGTGTTTCTTATATGTAACTTATTATTTTGTTTTGTTTTTGTGAATCTGGATAGTAGATGTTGATCAATTATATTTGTGTTTGTTTGAATGCTACTGTACGTGGCTTGTACTGTATGTAATTGAGTGATTTATATATATGAATAACGTTTTTGCTTATGTATTATTTGGAAAACGATTCTTTAACTTGATTGCACAATCAAAGTTGAACTTAAGAATAAAAGATAATTATACAATAATAAAGTTCTTTACTTCAGTCTTCAGTAAACTGATGCAAAGAATAATCAGAATTTTCTCTTAAAAACTTGGAGATCGTTTTGTAGTAAATTGGTCTATCTAATCTCATGACTTTGGGTCCTTTATATAGGCAATATACGAGCCTTTCAAGTGACTATTCATAAAGATACATTCTACGATGAATGAATGTGTCTTCTCTATGAATTGTAGGCCTTGAAGTGAAAAAATGTGACTTTCTGCACTCCTTTAATCGATTAATTTTTGTCCTTTAATTGATTAATTTGTTTCCTTGAAGTGAAGAGATGGAAAATTTTCTGACAATTTTTAATCGATTAAAATCATTCATTAATCGATTAAAGTCATCCAGAGAGCAACCAAACTTATTTTTGATTTTTTAATCGATTAGTATAATTTATTAATCGACTAATCACATCTAGAGAGTTTTCTAACTCAATCTGTAATCTTTTAATCGATTAAACTCTTCCATTAATCGATTAAACATTCTCTTTATAGTTTTCAAGTGATTAAAATATTTTCCAACTTATATTTTCTTTATTTTGAAAATATATAACATGTATATCTTAATAATCCCTTGTAATTGTGTACCTTTCTAAATACAATATTAGCACATAATACCAATACACAGTTCATAAATATGTAAATAAGTCACCTAAATTTAATTGGCATTCAAGTCGAATATATAGCCACCTAATTCAATTGCATTCAAATCCAATACATAGTCACCTAAATTCAAGTGACATAAAAATCCAATACACCATGAATTCAATTGAAGTTCTAAATCCCAATTTTAAATACCAAAAGAGAAAGGAAATGTTCATCATACATTGATATGTTCATCAGACATTACAAAAGGAGTAATATAACTACCCTTGATATGTTCATCAAACATTAATCAAATACAAAATATATGCAAGCTCAGTTCCTGCATATGCTACTTACCCTAAGTAGATTCCTGACTTAAACCTTGTCCTAGACCGTGTAGTTACTCCTGAATGAGTGCTTCATTGGCTTGAAGCTTGAGTCCCTCCTTAGCTTGTTGGTTGGCTGCATTTTTGTCCAGTTGTATGCCTCCCTCTTTGGCTTTTTGATTGACTCCCTACTCGGTGAATTGGTTGACTCATTGGTTGACTTACAGTCTGGCTGATATGCCTGTCACCTTGATTGCTTGGTTGACTGCTTGCAATGTTACTCGCATTTGCTGCATTTTATTCATGTGATACCCTAAATCGCATGAAGTTCTCCTCAGCTCTAGGCCTACCTCTTCTCCTCCTTAGCTGTCAAGTATTCACATAAAACAAAATGAAGATATGCCTTAGACATAGGAATATTTGCATTGAACTTTTCCCTCACTTTTGCAGCTAACACCTCAAACTTCAAATCTGGTTGTAATCTAAAATCTTCTAAAAACTCCTTAGCAAGTGTCATTGAGGTCAAGTGTTGATTCACAAACTGTCTTAGACATGTATGTACATTGTGAAATGTCTTAATCTGAAATGTTTTATGCTCATCATGCAATGCAGAAGCATATACAACGCATTTACAATGATCCTTGCATTTTATTATTACATGTATCTTGTATTTCTTTTGAAATCAAGATCATAACCATTCACAATCGCATACTTTCTCACTGCTTCTCTAAACTCAAGTTTAACTCTAAAATTCATACCTATCTCAAATTCTGGTTTTGTCGTGTCAGTTTCAGCACTAAAGTTAGGGTATTAGGCGGTGCATCCTCATCTGATTCATATGTCGACAATAGCTCATCTGAAAAAGCTAGAGTCATTAATCTACATATGGTTCAACATGTCTGGATGGACAACCTAAAGGGATAGTACTAGTATGCAAATGCTTTAAAAATGTGTCTATGTTTACATCCCTATTTTCTTTACTTGCCTCCTCTCAGAAAAATCAACATATTGATCAAACATTACATCATCAACCGCCCCTCCCCCACTATCACTGCCCTAAACAATTGAATCAAAACTCCTATTTGTGATATTTTCCAAGTTCTCATCATCTTCTTCAGTCATAATCTCAAACTTTTGTTCTACATTGTAATCCAATTCTGTTTCTGGTTCAGGATTAGATTCAGGTTTAGGTTCAGGATCAGGTTCAGGTTTTGGTTCTAGTTCATGTTCTGGTTCTGATTCTGATTCATGTTTTGGTTCTGATTCATGTTCTGGTTCAACATTGCCTTGTTTAGTCATATTTTCAATGTGTTTTACTGGTTCTAGGTATGACAATAGCAGAGTTAGAGGATATATATCTCAATTGGTATTGGCTCATGGTAAATTTATTACACCGAGGCAAGTACTTCAAAATGTCTAATGCATCATCATCATCAATTTAGTTGTTTCAAACCATTATCTAGTAACTCCCTAGGGTTAAGGATATAAAATCTTTTCCAATCATAAACCTCTAACTCCTTAGAACACTATATTATTTTCTGATAACTCCATCTATCAGGATCATGAAAATCAAACCTTGCTTTTGACCCACCAAGGTAATACATTATACCATCTAAATTTTCAAATCTACCGCCATAGTTTAACACTATAGTCCAGTTTTGATTAGACATATCTAATCTAATGACAATAGCAGAATAAAATGGATTATTAAAAGTAGCTAATACTATATAAACACACAAATTATTGAATCAACAACATATAATTTGAACAACCCTTGATTCAAAATTTTGAGATTTGAACCCTAAATTCTACTGATGTCTTGAATAAAGTAGGAAAACAAAAAGTATACTAACCTGTTGGCCTTTTATGGTTAATTGGAGATGAATTAGAGTGGGTTGAGATGAATTTGAGATTCTGGAAGTTGAATTAAAGGTATGCAACAAAAACCCTAATTTGAGCCATTTTTCAATTTCACGAAGTGCAGTGGAAACCCTAAGGTGAAGTAGGGTTTATTACATGGGTTGGGTCCCATAAAATGCTATGCAGACAAAAGAAATGTCACGCTGACAAAAAGTTTGCCACATCAATGTGGTAACGGTAAAACTTAACGATAACAGAAGGACAACACTAATATGTGTCTTAATTAATTATTCATGAACTATTTTGAAATTCTAAAGAGTTTAGGAACTCAATTGAAATTTGACAAATAGTTTAAGAACCAAAGTGACACTTTATCCATATTTTTATTAGTAAGTGTGAATAGTTTTGCCACTGAACATGGATAATTTACTTATATATAGGAACATTTTGTTAACTCTCGTGTAATGATTAACATTATCAGAGACAATGATGATTTGTTTAAATCTAAAGTTAAAGTGTTTGATCACTCGGCATAGACATATTGACCTAGGAATGTGAGTTTTTACCAATATTTGAGCATCATTAAGAAATCCAAATTAATAGGTCAAGTGGTTCACGCCCTGGTGTAAAATTCTTGGAGTAAAATTTCATGAAAATTTGCTAACTAAATTTCTCGGTAAGTGCGGATATTTTTGCTGCAAAACATAGGTAATTTACTTATACATATGAACATTTTGTTATTTTACAAGCAGTGTGTTAAAACAGGTTTTGAAGCAACATTGATTGACAATATTTTTGACGTTATGACTTTCGCTCAATATTCTGATATGGAGATTTTATGGGAATTATTAGAAGAATATTTTGTGATAATATTGGTCAAATTTTCTCACGATTTTTCAGAAATGTGGAAATTAGAATTAAGGAAAGTTTTGATTTTTGAATAACGATATTTTATTTGAAAATCAAATTATTTGAAAATAATCTTTCTCGGAATTATGGAAATATTCAAATTTTGAATCAAGATATTATTGAAATATTCCCTGATTTATTTAAAGGGATAATTCAGTTCATTCATGTTAATTAAAATTATTTTATGAAGAAGCCGTGCTGAACAAGAAGAATTTCAGTCATGTATATTCATGAAGACTTTACAAATCAACAAATCCTTGATGGCACGGCGTTTTATGATCAAGAACTTTCATTCGTATTTCTTGCTTGTTGTGTAACTAGCTTTTCTACTTTCTTTAGGAAGGTAGAGGGAACAAGAAGAGACTTGTTTCTAGGTTTCACTGAAAGTTTTACAATCACCGGTGACAGTATTTAGGAGAGAAAGTCTGAATCTGTATAATTTCGATTAGTGTTTGTAATCTTTATTTCTGATAGTGAGAGAGAGTCTGAATTTGTATAATTCCGATTAGTGTTTGTAATCTTTATTTCTGATAGTGAAACATTGTTGAATCTGGGCGAGACCCCGCAGATGTAGGTATGAGCACCAAACTGCGTGAATATTTTGCTGTGTCATTTATTTTTAGTACTGCATACATATTTGCATACGGTGTGTTGACTGGTGTTCCAGAACAATCTGTTCCAACACCTCACTGACCGGACACTTTCAACTGGTATCAGAGCCGGTGCACCGACCGGTTCTTGGTGTGATTCTGGACGTCTGGTCAATATGGATACACTGAAGGAGTGATGATCTATATCTAGACCCCCACTGTTAGATGAATCAAATTATGCGTACTGGAAGGAGATGATGAGAGCTTTTATCAAAACCATTGATGAAAAGGCATGGCGTGTTGTGATCACAAGATGGACACCACCAACCAATGAAGATGCTGAAGGAAAAAGTGTTGAAAAGAAAGAAGAATCATGGACGGTAGAGGAGGATAGGCTTGCCGAGTACAACTCTTGAGCTCTTAACACAATTTTTAATAGTGTTGATATGAACCAGTTCAAGCTCATCTCAACCTGTGAGTCGGCATATGAGGCGTGAATCACTCTTCAAACAAGACATGAAGGAACACCGGCTGTTTGACTATCAAAGCTTTAGATGTTGACTACCAGGTTTGAGAATCTTTATATGACTGATGATGAAACTCTCTCTGACTACAATGCAGAACTGTGCGACATTGCAAATGAAGCTTTTGCGCTTGGAGAAAAGATCACTGAGGGAAGGTTGGTGAGAAAGGTACTGAGATCTCTACCCGAAAGGTTTTCCATCAAAGCTGTAGCAATTGAAGAAGCAAAGGATGTCGACAACATGAAGCTTGATTTGTTAATAGGATCCCTCAGAACGTATGAGATGAATCTGAATGCAAATAGAAGAGATAAGGATAAGAAAGATAAAGGTGTTACTTTTCAAGCCTCCAGCAAGAAAGAACACCTTTCCGAAAACACTCTAACCATGGAAGACATAGAAGATAAATTTGCATTGATGACCAAAGACTTCAACAAAGCTTTCACAAGATTCAGTCGTAAAAACAGATTCAGTGATTGAGGTGGAGCTGGTGTGAAAAGTGGAGATAAAACAAATACACCAGAAGGTGAACAGAGAACTAAAGAAAAATGGGATCCAATGCCATGAATGTGAAGGGTTTGGGCATGTGCAAGCAGAATGTGCTAACACACTGAAGAAAAAGAAGAAATATTTGAATGTCAACGGGAGTGATGATGAGTTTGAAAACAGTGAGGAAGAAGACGAAAAATATGTCAACAACCATGTCGCATTCACTACTAGCAATATTTCTAACAGCAGTGTTACACCTGTTGGTGTTGCAATACTATGCAAGCTGGAGATGAAATATGAAGAAAGAAGTGAAAGTGAAGATGAAGATGAAATCTCTGAAGGTCAGCTGCTAGAAACATATAAGATCATGCTCGACAAGTGGATCATGGTATGTGATGTCAAAAAATCATTGAGAGTTCAAGTGGATCAACTTGAGGAGGACAAGAGAAGGCTAGAAGAACAAGTGGATGAAAATGGGGCACTATTGACTGCACAAGCAGAACAATTAAGAAACACTAAGGCCGAATTGACTGAAGCTAAAAATACTCTGCAACGACTTGGCACGGGGAGTGAAAAGTTGATTGAAATCTTGAACATGGGTAAAAGGAGTGGTGATCTACATGGACTTGGCTATATAGGTGGGAAACATACTTCAAAAACTATATTTGTGAAGGTAATTCAGAACAAACCCTATGCTTTGGATGGTAAGATGAAAGTGTATAAACATGTTTGTCACTACTGTGGTATTCCTGGTCACATAAGGCCAAAGTGTTATAAATTGTTGCATGACCTAAGAAGGATAAATGTTAGTTATGTTCCTAGAAGCACTCCTAAGAAGAAAGTTGAAGTAAGAAATAACAATCCGAAGAAAATATGGCTAAGAAAGGAAAATGAAGCAAACACCTGACACAGACAATCTGAAGATAAATCAATCCTCTTGGAACCTTCAGCTAAAGTCAAGAAAAATCACTCGTTGAATGATGTAATTGGAGAAATTGATGAGGGAACTAAAATTAGAGACAAACCAAAGCCCAACTATCGAGACATGGTGAGGTGTGTAAGTTACACTTCCAAAGTAAAACTAAAGCAAGAACAAAATTGAGTGAATCTTTGAAAAAAAAATTGTTTTTTTTGGGATTTCTTGCTGTTTTGGGGTTTCATTACTGTTTTACTTCATTCCAAGTGTTTGCCCACAGTTGTTTCAAGTCAAGAGTGTGTCTCGAGTAGTTTGTGCAAAAGTGTATATGAAATTTGTGGGTGTGTTCACTAATTGTTAAATGGATAGAACAAGAAGTGGTAAGAATACATGTGTTTGGAGATGGTGTTGCTCAAGAAGTTGATGCAATTGCTTCTACTACTGCTGATTGTTCAAGAAGACGTTCCTAATCAGGTATCCCTTATTCCTGCTACTTATGCTGGTCATGAATCCATTATTCTTGTTGCTATTGATGGTGGTGTATCTGGTGGTGTTGAAACACCCCTGTTTTTGAATCCTACTAAGAGGACTGGTATGAGATTCAAATTGAAAGCCACAAGGCTGTAATTCTATAAGGGAAGTGACTAGCTCAAAAAAGTCCAAAAGGAAGAAGTCTAAAACTATCTCTACAATTGAAGAAGATGGGGAGAAAGTGTTTTTTTTGGTAAAGTGATATTTACACTCTGATATTTGTTGGCTATGATACTGATTGTGTTGTGTTGGTCTGATGCTGATATTTGTTGGAAAACTTTATTATTTTTTATTATGGATTGCAACTCTTGAGGGGGAGTGATATACTTGTTAGCACAATATGACTTTTAAGCCTTGGCCTTTTATCTCGTTTCCGTGCATTGCCGATTTGAAGGGCTCAGGAAATTAGGGAGAGTTTCTTTGTCATTTTATGTCAAAATGGGGGAGAAATGTGTTTGTTGTTTTCCTTTGTTGATCAGGTTATGTTTGATACAATGCTGCTGTTTTTTATTTATGTGTTGACGTATTGTGTTGCTCACTATTTTGGCTAATTGTATAGTGCAATATTAAGGGGGAGATTCATGCCATGCATGCAATACATATTAAATGCCGTCTAGTTTCCATGACATGTGTGCTGGTTTTGTGTTTTGTCAAAAAATGCCAAAGGGGGAGATTGTTAAAACAGAGTTTGAAGCAACACTATATTGGCAGTATTTTTGACGTTGCTTCCGCTTGATATTCTAATATGATGAATTAATGAGAAATATTAGTAGAATATTTAGTTTATGATATCAGACAAATATTCCCAAGATTCTCGAAAATATGGAAACTAGAAAATAGGAAAAATAATCCTTCTAAACTTAAGGAAATGTTTGATTTTTGAAAATGAGATTTTTTTGGAAATGTTTGATTTTTGAAACGAGAAAATCATTGAACTTTTTAAAACGAGAGAATTATGGAAAAGTTTCCATAATTATGATTGACCAAATATTTCCATTATAAAAAGGGATGTTTCGATACAATCAAGGTAACTGAAATATTTATCAAGAATGATGTGCTAAAAGAAGACTAATTTTAGTTCTCATACATCCGTTCGTGAATCCAAGACGAATCAATAAATTTATCATGGAATGGTGTTTTACAATCGAAGACGTTTACTCTTATTGCTTGCTTGTTGTGTAACAAGCTTTCCTACTTTCTATAGGGAGGTAGAGAGAACACGAAATGACTTATTTCTAGGTTTCA
>JAYMTB010000491.1:0-13990 GCA_036897585.1 Francoa sonchifolia | reverse complement strand
TATTGAAATCCGGGAGTCAACTGAGTGGGGGTGATTTTAAGCAAGTGATCTTCGAATTTTGTAATCATTTTTTGGAAATTTGTAAGTGAAATTTTTCGAAAATATTTTTGAAAACCAGAATTATTTGTTTTGAGGTGATTTTCAGATTTAGAATTTTTTTTAAGACTTCTTGTGAATGAACTTTCAAAACCATGAACTGATTTTTTTTTCCTCAAATAAGAAAATCAGTCCTTCAGAATCACCCTAGGGCGACTCAGTGTTATTCTAATTGGATTCCAATTCAATATAAAAATGTTAGATAATAGCCTAGTATTTGAAATTTGATTGATTCATGTTTGAGTTTGAGTTTAAGTTTAAGCAGCTAGAGCACAAAAGACTCTCCGGCAGATTGATTCGTTTACATCCCTAATTATCATTTCCACGGTTGAATTTTGGTCATATCATACCTGCTGTTTTCCAATGGCAGTTGCAGCAGCACCAGCGCCGGAGCTATTTGAAGCAACAATGTGCCAAGTGAAAGAAACATCAAAGTCATTCACATCTCTTCTCCTCTCCCTCATGCGGTCTGCTCGATGGGATATTGCAGCCGCTATTCGCTCCATTGAAGCCGCCACTGCAGGTACGGACACCACCACCACCATTGCTGCCACCGCCAAGTCAGTTGTTGCACCTTCCCATGCCAAGTACGCATTGGAGTCTTACTTATCGCATAAGATCTTTGAAGGATTTGATCACGAAACGTTTTACATGGACGGAAGCTTGTCATCACTTCTCAATCCAGATCAATTCCGACGTGATTGCTTCACACAGTATCGCGACATGAAAGCCATGGATCCCGTTGAGCTTCTTGGAATAATGCCCACTTGCAAGTTTGGAAAGTTTTGCTTCAAGAAGTATATCTCAATTATTCATCCAAAAATGGAAGAATCCTTGTTCGGAAACTTGGAGCAGCACCACCAAGTCTTGTCGGAAAACCATCCCAGAAGTCAATTTTATGGCGCGTTTTTAGGACTGGCAAAGGCAATATGGCTTCTACACTTGCTGGCATTTTCGCTTGATCCATCACTGAGTCAGTTTGAGGCAATACGAGGAGCTGAGTTTCATTCACAATATATGGAGAGTGTTGTTAAGTTTTCGGGCGGGCAAGTTCCTGCAGGTCAGATTGTTGGGTTCCCAGTTAGTCCTGGATTCAAGTTGGGAAATGGTTCGGTCATCAAGGCTCGGGCATATCTCATATCTAGGACGTAAAAACAAATGGGTTAGATGGTTGAGCGCGGTGTGCTAGATAAACTATGTGGTTGAACTAAATGTTTCAATGTGTAACATACAAGTGATTGAATAAAAGGATGTTTTTCCTACCTACATAGTACGATCTCGCTAGTTATTTGTCAAATTACTTGGGATGAACAACCCATTTGCAGTCAACTTTGCCAACAAACGAGTGAATAACTAACACGATAAAGAGCTATTTTACACTAAACTTTTGTAAATTTTATTTACAGCACGTTAGACTTAGACGCATACTAATCATTTGTGGTAGTTTGAATGTTACATATAAGTAGCTTAAAATTTGCCATATATTAGGACGGGGCACATAGGTCCAAATATTTTCGCTTTTTTATGCTACCACAAAGGCACTAGACGAACCTGTAAAATGGCGGATTTTTCCGGTAAGGCTCTTCGAGGCGCCAAAATGTCTTACTCTGTACACACCTGGACATGCAGACGCTAGAATTCTCCATTCGATGGTTGCTTGACTTCGAGAACTTAGTTTTGATGGTCTCGACCATTTGAAGAGCAAGCAAAAGTCATCGTCATCATAGGCTGGGACCCATGTATCGTTTCCTAGGAATTCTACGAGTGCAAATGTACCTTCGGTCATGAGATCGTTTCTAGGACAAGCTGACCAGAAGCCAACTGTAACTGTATCACCCTTCTTGAAGGTGGAGTTTTGAGGAACATCGAAACTGACATCCCCGAAGTTTTTACCAGGAGGTGTCCTGTCTAACACGACTGGTGTAAGGAAGCTTATTTGTTTCTTCAGGAGATCTGGGGGTCTTAAGGTTGATTCGATTGTTTGACCATGTAAAAGAGCAGTGGCAAGCTTTCCAAACTCCTGAATGTAGGCGCTGAGCGTGTGTGGACCGTAGAGAGTGGAGGCACCCTGAGAAGAATAATACCCGTTTCAGAAAAACGAGAATGACTTACGAAAATCCTTAATATATTGCAGCTAAAGCCTAAACCATTGTTTCACTATAATATCTTTTTAGGGTCACGTGTGCACTACTTTGTCAATTCTCCAAGTTCATATGGCGCATATTTGAACCAAAAAACTTGTAGCAGTGAAAAGGGTACTAATTTAAGATCAATAATACTGACCTCGTATCTCTGGACCTCGTACTCCTCATAGGTAGTCACATATTGTGAATAGGTGTTAGTCAACCCGGCAATAACAATATGAACATTACTGTCGAATTCTCCACTTCCTCCATTGGTTAGCACTGTCTTCACACCATCACGTAGACGCCTCCCAGCCATTGTTGTAAATTCTGCGTAATAACAAAAAATTTAGAATAACGCATTGACCAAAACAAAAGGTATGCTCAGAAGCAACTCTGTATGCAATTTCTTCAAGGTGGATAAAAAAGTACACAGCAATATGGTGCTGAAGAATGCAAGAACACTGATCATCAGCGTTCAAATCAGCTACGCAATGGAAAAACAAGAGCTGACAGCATGATTGACTTTAGATGAAGAATGAAGATTATAGCAAAAACAAAACAAAGCTGTTACCTCCAGGTACGCTGAGAATGACTAGCTGCCCTATCCGGAGAATTTGGAGTGGAAGTATCGAAGGCTACAAAATCATGAATGAACAGTGAATTTATGTAAGTAAGACTATCAATCTTATATTCAACAATGAAGGACAGAATGGAGGTTTCAAAAGAAAATGCGAAAACCATATTGTCAATAGTACATTCTCTCAGGGAGGCCCCAAATACAACAAACTCTTTTCTATACACAAAAAGCAATATATCCAACTAAGACTTCAACTCACCGCCCAGTCATACGGTTGCTTCATTTCACCAGTATCGAGCAAGATAGGCTTTGGATGCTGACAATCAATTTGTTTCTTTTTTGGTGTTTTGAGTACATTGCGCACCAAATTCCAGAAAGGATTTCCCTGATGTATCATCGAGTTAAAGAATCATGAAAAATAAGCAGGCATTGTATAATCCAAGAGGAAAGAATAATGTTGAAGCAGTGCAAGTAGTATTACCGTGTCATCTCCTTGCTTAAAATCAAAAGCACCAGGACCGTCAGTTGTTCCTGCAGCAAATCCAAAACCCATGGCAGCAGGACATGTTTTCACTACCTCAGAAAGTCCTCCCTGTTTAGAAACTGTCACCTCAAGATTAGAGAAGTCCATATAAGTGTGGCGATAGTCAATCTTCCCTTTCAACTCTTCAGATGCTTCATTGAAAAGATCCACAGCTTTTCTGAATTGCCTCTCTCCAATAATACGTGTACTTTCAAATTCATCAGGGTAACTGTCAGGTTAAGTAAGACATACATGTTAATAAATTTATAGATATCAAATACCTAAATGCTATGCTTCGAAAGAATTTAACAGGCAAATAAACAAATACCCTGGGCCTCGGCCATAGCAAAGCTCATTCTTCCCACCACAGGTACTTTGATTGAAATCACAAGGTAACCCAGTGTCTATGCAGAATGCTCCAAGAACATTCGGGCTAACGTCACCACAATTAGTTTGACAGAACGCAGAAACAAATCCAGGTTTGTCAGACTGCCTAAGAGCAGTCCTGACACGTTTTGCAGCACTCAAAATCCTGGTTGCAGGTCTACCAGAAGGAGACTGGAAGGATGCAGCAAGCTCGTGTAACTTATGATCTGCATAATTAAAATCTCAAAACTTAATATGTGTTCTCTGAAATGCTCGTGTAATAGTTGAAATGCTCATTAGAGCCTTTATTCCGACTAGCATTTAAGGGCAATAGGATTAAGGATAGAATTACACCAGGTCGAGAAAACCATTTCAGAGTGGGAATATATAGTAGTAACTTACAACTATCTTGAAGGTAAGGAATAATGTTTGAAATTCTTCGTGGAGTCTCCTTAGATTCAGATTCATTAGTGTACGAGTTCTGAATCCCACTCTGCTCGAACCAGTCTTCCATAAATCGTGCAGCAGCCCCTTTGTTATCCCCACTTATCAACGAATTTGAACGACTCATAGAAGTTCCATGAGTAGGAAACCAGTTAAAGCTACCCACTGGGCCCCATTCGTCATCTACAAACTTTAAAAGGGTCATTTTTTTATCAACATCATACTTATAGTTAGCACGTTCTTCTGTGGGATTATTAAGATAAGCACTGGGACTGCGGTTTACCCCAGCATCCAAAAGCTCTCCTGCAATGTAATGAAGATGTTGACATTATGAATTTACTTCACATCTTTCACTTATTTTTGATACTGCATAACAATATCTTGCCAATAATGTATATTTACAAAAGTCACTAAATCGTAGACATTAAGTTCCATGTTTTTCCTCTTTAGAATCTGTTTTTTGAAGCAACATCTAAATAGATGTCGAAAACTTAAAAGCCCATTCATGTATGTGAAAACCTTGAATAAGAACCTTAGAAGAAACACCCCAAGAGATATACATTTACAACTCTAATTTCATACAGGGGAGGCAGAAACTTAACATTTGTATTTGTACTTGATGAATTCAATATGGTAACTGAACTCCAATATGAAAAAAGAGAAACGAACCAAGCCTCTCTCTATTTTTGGCTCTAATTTCACTCCATGCATTGCTAGGAAAATTATGTAAACATAAAAATTTTGTACGTCTGGACACGGAATGGATGCCAGGAAAAATAAAGTGGAATTAATTACTGTTTCATGCATTAGAATTTGGAAATACAAAAGATTGTAGCAAGTACAAGAACACTGTTTTACCTTCATTCACAAAAATGGATCCAGGCCGAAGATTTTGGTGAGCTTGTATAATGCTTTTCTCAATGCCATCAACAAGGACATCAAATGATTGATGCACAAATCCCAGTGATGTCACAAGATACACTACATATTGGAGATAACCTCCAGGCCCAGCATGGCTGTGAATTCCACTAATAGCAACATTTTTTTCAGTGTATAGATCCCCATATCTGCAAATACAATAACATAATGAAGTGATGGCTGAACTACAAATACCTATGTTAAACCAATTATGGGCTATAAAATACATTTAGAGGTAAATTTACGCATTTCAAAGACCCTTAGTATCAAATTGCTATGAAGTCTCATAAGAATGCAAACTAGTAATAGTATGCATCTATGTAACTGATGCCATAATATAGGTAGAATTTACTTCAGATAAATAGTAGATATCTTTCATAGGAAGAATTAAACATCCTAGCTTTTGAATTAGAGAAGTAGAATCATAGCTCAAGACAGAATACGTTGAGGTAATGAACGACTACCTTGTTTTCAACCTCTCAAGCACTTTAGTTGTCACAAGTTGTGAGGCCATGCAAGCATCAAGATTGACGAACACTACACGGTTACCCTGCGGCTCAGCCACAATGAATGTGCGAGCGTGCAGCCGGAAGTGAACGCCAGATGCAATCTGTTCCATGTTAGCATATCCCATCATATTGACATCAGCAGCAGGTCCAGTAATGTCATAGCTTCCAAGGCCAATCAAATAATTGGAATCCGAGTGTACTACCCTGCTATTATGTAGTAAGAGTAACACAGAAATCCATAACCAAGTAGCTATAAATAGTCTTCTTCGGACATTGAGATGAGAATGATAACATAACTCCATAACTGTTCCACCAGAAATCCAAAATAGAGTTCGTCAGTCCTCATTCTCATTGGTAAACGAAATGAAAACAAATAATGTATTCCATATAAGGTCCAAGAGTCCTCACACTTCCTATACTGTCATACATATGCTATTTGTTAAAAGTGTCATCAACAATATAATATAATTTTACAGAAACACAAAATTTACTCATATTATAACTAAAACTGGTATGAACAAAAGCATGAAATGGTTAAGGCATGACAAAAAGAAAAAAAAATATAAGGATAGACATGAGCTCCTAATATCTAAAGAAGGTATATAAACCTTGGGAAGATAGACCTTTTATCGTTATAGAGAATTCATAATTAAATTCATCATGCCGATCAGGCAAACACATACAATCACAATCAGGAGTATCATTTCATTTATTTCCTTCATATAATTCTACATTCTAATTCCTTATTACGCCCTAATCCCCTTGACTTGCAGTTCAGTTTGCACTACCGCAAATTCGGAAACATCCAGCTATAAATAGCCACAAACAAATAGGCCTAGAAACAACCGCAATAATCAATAACAGCAGTAACGCAAAAAATTCAAAAGCATATTCTGAAAGACTTCACAGATTATAAGAAGTTACCTCAAACCGCGATTTCGCGAATAGAAAATTCTTTCGCATCAAACTCTTTTTTCATGCTATGAAATTTATAGAAATGATAAAAAACCAGAAACCTAAGCTTCTTCCTCAAATCAATGGAGTCTGGGAGAAGATAGCGAAACGAGCCCAAAAAGGAAGAATCCAGTGGGTTGCGAGGAAAGACTACAGACTTGTACTTATTCTAGTTTCGGAATTCGTGCGACGATTCAAATCAAATGATTGTACGAAAGCTTTCAATCAATCAATCAATGGCGAAAACTACTGAGTTGAATGGTGAGTCCAAAATTCAAAAGCAGGTGATTCGATTTTGCAATAGAAATTCTCGCCACTATGACTAGTAGTTGTAGTTGCAGGGTGTAGAAGTGACCTATTTCAATTTCAATTACAATTATTCCCTTCATTTTAGTCAAAATTACACATTTCCCCCCATATTTTAGCACTTTAGTATTGCAGTCCTAATACTAAATAACACAAAATAGGGGATAATGACAATTTTTACCCATATAGTTAGTTAGCTTGATTTACAAAACTCCTATAATCTTCAATTTTTGTATATGTACAATGCATTATTTTTTATTTGGATACTAAATATAAAAGTTTAAAATCACTAAACTATTCGTTTTTTGATCAATTTGTATTCCATTTGATCTCGAGTTAACAATCTCATTAGATGAAAAATTAAGGAAATACTGAAAATGATCTCGAGTTAATAGGTTAGAGATCGTTCGAGAACTTTTAAAAAGTTCGGCTTACAGATTGATAAAAACAAATAGTTCGGGGTACCATTGTGCATTTGCAAGAATTTGAAACGATTAGAGAGATAAATGTAAGAAAAAAAATATATCCTTAGAAAATTTGGTGAATGGAACGAACTATGGGATAGAAACTGTAATTAATCCAATAGTTCTATAGTACAATATGAGAAATGGGCCTTGGTACAGTATGGAAGTCCATTAAGCCCAATGTGGGCCCAAATGGAAAAATGGAAAGGCGCCCAATGTCACTATAAGTGTTTGCGCGGGAGGAACACGAATTAAATTTTGATGGGCCAATTGAAGTGGGCCCATAGACTAAAAGGCTGTCGCTTTCAATTAACAGACATTTTCACTTGATCATTAACGTAGTTGCTGTGGCCGGGGGCCAAATTTTAGTCATTGTTTTTTCTCAGCTCCATGGTGAATTTGCCCCAATCCAATAATACGGATAAATTGTTGCTTGGTTCGGGCTCAAGCTTGGTCCAAAGGACATATGCCCCAACTATCACTCATTTGTCAGTTTCTATAGGAAATTACAAATATACCCCTATACTAATGTATTTATTATCCATTCATTTAAATTTTCAAATCGAGTTAAAGCGTATGCAATTTTTGAAATGACTTCCATTTAAAATGTAAAATAAATCAAGTCAAAACATATTTATCAGTTGACGGGTTAATAAATATTTTTAATTAACTAAAACTTAAAAACTTAAGTGATACGGAATAATAAAAAGTTACAAATATATACACATTAGTATTTTACTAAAATGATTTAAACTTTAAATTAATAATTTGTTAATTTATATTTACAGAAGTAAAGTCCAATTCCTAAAATAAAATAAAATCACAGCCAATTATTAAAAAATGGAACAGCTAGGGTTTTTGAGTTGGCCGTCAGTTGGGGCTATTTCAGTAATTTCAATCTAGATCTCATTTTCAAATTTTATCCAACCGGTAAAACCCATCCAGAACAACGAATTACCGGTCACAACACACGTGTAAACAACAGATCCAACTCATACGACGCCGTTTTAATCTGAAAAAATAACCGGAAAAGCCTGTTACTGGTCGTCTACAGCTGTTTCCAGCCTTGTGATTTCAATAAATTTCCCAAATTAATCTCAGCCGTTGATTTCCCATCCGTTAATCTCGGATGTCAATTAGAAATCAGGTTGAATTTTTAGGTTATAAAATTTCCCATTTCCATTTCTCTCTCAAATTTACAGCCTCCATTTTCGATCTTCGATCTTTGATCTTCAATTTCCCTCGGCAAAATGCGTGAAATTCTTCATATTCAAGGTGGTCAATGTGGCAACCAGATCGGTGCTAAGTTTTGGGAGGTTGTCTGTGCCGAACATGGTATTGACGCTACCGGAAAATACCAAGGGGAGTCTGATATTCAACTGGAGAGGATTAATGTTTATTATAATGAAGCCAGTGGTGGTAGATTTGTTCCTCGTGCTGTTCTTATGGATTTGGAGCCTGGAACTATGGATAGTTTGAGATCTGGACCTTTTGGTCAAACTTTTAGGCCTGATAATTTTGTTTTTGGTCAATCTGGTGCTGGAAATAATTGGGCGAAAGGTCATTATACCGAAGGTGCTGAGTTGATTGATTCTGTTCTTGATGTTGTTCGAAAAGAGGCGGAGAATTGTGATTGCTTGCAAGGTATACAACTGTTTTCTTTAAATTTTAAGTAATAGTTTGGATTTGGTTTTGAATTAGTGTTCATGATTTTGTTTGTTTGAATTTTCAGGGTTTCAGGTGTGCCATTCGCTTGGTGGTGGTACTGGATCTGGAATGGGGACGCTTTTGATCTCGAAGATTAGGGAAGAATATCCAGATAGAATGATGTTGACTTTCTCTGTCTTTCCCTCACCTAAGGTTTCTGATACGGTTGTGGAGCCTTACAATGCCACTTTGTCTGTTCATCAGCTTGTTGAGAATGCAGATGAGTGCATGGTTCTTGATAATGAGGCTTTGTATGACATCTGTTTCCGAACGCTCAAGCTCAGTACTCCCAGTTGTAAGTTTTCTTCCACCTCATGTAGTCATTATAGTATATCATGTTGAGCCAAGGCTAGGCTAGATGTTCTTGTTTTGTATGGGATAAACTGTTATATTGATCTAAGGCTGGATGCTCTTGATTAATTACTTGAAGTTAGAAGTCTTATGGAGGTTAGAACTTAGTTATTGGAAACTGTATGTGCTCATGAGGAAGTCCAAACTTTAAGTTTCTGGTTTGTGTTTATTATTTATTTGACAAGGTGTTTTAGCTTGCCCATTTTCTACTTCTATTCATATGGTCTTGCAGTTTTTTGTGAACTACTGATTTGCCCATGTATATGGCCTTGTTTTAGGATAGCTAGTGTGAAATGATAGGCCATTGTTTTCTGGTGGTAAACAAATTTAGGTTGGCTCAGCATTAAGAAAGCAGCTTTATGTTGGGTCTGCAGTCACTTGTGATGCTACATGCTGGGTGATGTTCCTTACATCCTATGACGAAACTGAGTGCTAGAGCTTGTTTAGAGTATGACATTCTTGTCACTAGGTTGATTTATGGATGGGAAGTAATATCTTTCCACCATTCTCACAATGTTCTTTTTAAGATGAATAAGTAACAAAGCATTATTTACAGAAATTGTAATTGTGTTTCCATTGCATCTTATTGTTTTCTCTAGTTGGTAGTAATACTCTCTAACGTTTTCTTTTGGATGCACAGTTGGTGATTTGAATCATCTAATATCTGCAACAATGTCCGGAGTCACATGCTGTTTGAGGTTCCCAGGCCAGCTCAACTCTGATCTCCGAAAACTTGCTGTTAACCTAATTCCATTTCCTCGTCTTCACTTCTTCATGGTGGGTTTTGCTCCTCTAACATCACGTGGATCTCAGCAGTATCGTGCTTTAACAGTTCCTGAACTCAGCCAGCAAATGTGGGATGCCAAGAATATGATGTGTGCCGCTGACCCACGTCATGGCCGATACCTAACTGCTTCAGCTATCTACCGTGGTAAGATGAGTACCAAGGAAGTAGATGAACAAATGTTGAATGTGCAGAACAAGAACTCTTCCTACTTCGTTGAATGGATTCCAAACAACGTGAAATCAACTGTTTGTGACATTCCACCAACCGGGCTAAAAATGGCGTCAACATTCATTGGCAATTCAACCTCGATCCAGGAGATGTTCAGACGTGTAAGTGAGCAATTCACAGCCATGTTTAGGAGGAAGGCTTTCTTGCATTGGTACACCGGGGAAGGAATGGACGAGATGGAGTTTACTGAGGCTGAGAGCAACATGAATGACTTGGTTTCCGAATACCAGCAGTATCAAGATGCAACGGCTGACGAGGAAGGAGAATACGAGGATGAAGAACCTGAATATCAGGAGTGATCGAGGTTATAACTCGAGCTTGCCATGTGTGAATCTAGCAATGGTTTTTAGCCTCAACATTCTGTTGATGGCATTGATGTGAGAACAAGGAATATAACTATGTTTTGCTGTATCTTGCTTTTTATATATGAAAATTGTCAATTGGGTGATTTGTGTGTAAAATTTGCAACTTATATTTTTATTTGTTTGAATTTTATGGGTTATGATTATGCATCTTGAATTAGGGATTTCACACTTTTAATCTGTTATTTCAATTTGATAAAAAATTTATAGTTTAATTCTCTTGTTATATAATGTTGTATTCATTATTAAGGAGTAAACAAGCAAGCTGAGTTGAGTTGAATTTTTCACTAGACTCAAATTGGAAATTCCAATTTTGCTTTAATGCTTTGAGTCAATTTGATTAAGGTATTTTTTTTAGGTTGAAATACTACACTTGTGAACTAATTGAATGAAGTAATAAGGAGGAGTCTTACAACTCGGACTATTAATAGCGAAGCGTTGAGGGGTTAAATTGCTAATATACTAATTGAGAGAGGCTATTTTGTAATATGGCAATAACCTTCTTCACTCTGCAAGAGAGACGAAAGAAGTGACTAGGAAGGAACCCTAACAATGGCGATTAGTTTAGCAAATAGGGCTGCTACGGATCAAACCCTAGGTGTATTGAGACGCTCATTCATTTTCGTGAGAGATCTCTCTAGCTCTTCTGTGCCATCTCAGAAACCTCATGATTCTGCGGATTTAAATCAATCTGGACTGGAGTATCGTATGAGATCACCAAAATCAATCTCTACAAGGTATTTTGCCTTTCATTTTCGTTGCATTTTGCTCTGTTTGGTTGGTGTGCCGTGTTTTGTTGATAGAAAACGAAATTTAGTTGTGTATTCTTTTGTGTTGTTGCATCTCATTTACGCTTTGTTTGGATATGAAATGTGATAAGTTGTACCAAATAGAAGGTTAATCCAGCTTTATATGATGTTGTTAATGAGAGGTTTTTGTTTACGGAAATACTAGTATGATTGACTGGAAGAACTGAGCTTAATTCTTCATTTCCTGTTACTCTGATTTAATTTGTGGCCAATAAGGCTTTTATATGAGATTCATGAGTTTTAGAAGGTGTTTTTAGAGATTATGTGGTTGTGTTTATGTGCAGGATGGTAGGCATGGCAAGGCATGGGGAATTGCGCACAAAGCAGGTGAGTTGCTTGCTGCCGATATTTTGCACTAGAAGTTTTTGTACTAATGTATTTATGATTAGCTATTCTTATTCAACATCAGTTATTGTGAAGCTTTACATTACTATGCTTGCTGTTCTACTTCTACATATGTTGATTTTCTTTTCTGAATGACGTTTGTTTGTTGTGTTGAGTATATGTATGTTAGAAGTAGTAATATTATGTTCACTCAGTTTTACAATGTACGTATTTATCCTACTAGAGAGTGAAGTAGTGAAAAGGCTTCAGTAAGAATAATCAAGAAATTCATCAAGAACATGTAATATTTAGTTATTTTCATCAAGCTTTTGGGTTGTGACTATTGTACCACCTCCCTTCGAATAGGAAAAATATGAAGAGGTCCTAAGTAAGCGCAAGTGCTGACAGAAGAGAACAAATTCAGCAGGAAGTTATGGGGAGAATCTAGTTGCAGGATGTTTTACAGAAGAATCCAATGTGTTTGAGGTATCTTTTGCACACAATACTGCAGGCATAGTAGACTTTAAGCTATTGTCAAATCTTAATTTTTCTGAACAGTAGATATATTTATTGGTGGGATGAAGCCTAATTCATGCGTTGGGGTATGGTGACATAGATAGAGTGATATGGTGACAGAGAGTGATTTATGCTTCACTTGCCAGCGTGTGGTAACCAGATTATCTAACTCAGTTGGGGAAGAAATCCCTTTGCTACTTGCATATTTGGATGTCACTTGACTTAAGCCTGCTAGTATGAGCATTTGGAATCTTTAGATTTACTTCAAAGTTTATCTTTACAATTTTCGGAAATTCCATGCTCATTGTGAATGAGGGAGGTGTCTGAAGCTGCATTTTAGGATTACAAACTAATTAGTAGATATACTTCATTAGAAGCTTATATTTAGTCAAGGACATGATGAGACGATGTCCTTAAAAAATTCTAAGCATATCAAAAACATATTTTCCTGCTAAAGTTGTTTCTATAAACGTAATTTAGAATAGTTGATATAAAGTTTCACATATTGGTAGCAACCTGCATAAACGGATTTGGGTTTTAAGACTTCCCCTCATTTTGGTGTTTTCACTATTTTCTGATAGAACATCTTAGCAGTCCTTGATTTTTTACCGAAATGTTTTGATCCTCAATTTACATGTCATTCTAGTTTAACAAAGAAACTTTATAAGAATAAGTCTTGTGTCTGCATATAAATTGTGGAACAGAAGTTAGCATACGAACCCGTCTGTATTCCTCTCATAAATTTTTTATGCAAAGCTGAATTGATGGCGCCATATCCTTTTCAGGTTCGCCAGCTGCAGATGCACCCAAAAAAATCAGTGGAGTTCACAAGCGATGTTGGAGGTACATCCCAAACTTAACTAAACTAACAGAATGCTCATCAAACTCGATAAAGTCAAAAGGAAATGTCCCATAACCTGAAATTCAAGCAGCTTGATGAATCGTCTATTATATTTCTGTTCCATTTTCCTTGAGTTTTTGTAGTCGATATCCACTTTTTTGGTTAGACAATTTGATTTTCCAAGTACTGATGCACTTCCTTGCCCCATTGTTAAATTATGTGCTCTCTTGCGACATTTTTATCATAAAGGCAGGATTATCTTCTATAAGGCTTTCGGATTAAAACAAAATAATCTAGATTTGGTTGAATTCGAGATTAACAGAGAGTTTTTTAACTCGTTTAAATAGTGCAAAGATTGAGTTCTATTTATTATGTTACATAATTTATTTTTAAAAATATTTGTTGATCTAAAATAATATTCTAATCACTTGTTATATGAATTTAAATAAAAATAAACTGCCAAAAAAGAAAAAGAAAAAGAAAAAAAAAAGATTTAGTCTTGTAAGTCTCAACAAAATGGGGAAAAATGGAAAACTCCAAAATCTGTGTACGTTTCTTCCCTTGGAATCCTGCCTCCGGCAGTTTCTCGGCAACACCCATCACTATCCCGCCGGTTCCCCTGATTCAGACAACTGTAGTTCTCTCCCAATACCTTTTCACCACAACTCTGCATTCATTGATAAACAGACAGATAAAAGTGTTTGATGTATTGCCACACAGAAAACAAATTCCGCCACATATGCTTCAGCACCACTTTCTGTCATCCCAATCCAACGCCATCT
>JAYMTB010000490.1:0-13999 GCA_036897585.1 Francoa sonchifolia | reverse complement strand
TATTGCAAGAAAAACCTAAGAGGGAAGTAAACACAAAACAACTACAAAGCAATTAACAAAGAAACGGATCTAAAAAATTTAAGACCTAAGAAGGATGCAGGGCCGATTAGAGGCATCAGTGGATTGAATGTGGACAGGATTGTCCTATTATCCTAATCTGAATTTATTAAAAAATATATAATCTATATTCAATTTGGATAATGAATTTTTGAGGTTCCTCCATATCTTATTCTTTTAGGATTAGGAATCAGACATAAAATTTGTTCATCTTGACATTCATATGCGACAGCGCTATTAAGCAAAAGATCTCTTGATAACTTCATTACCATAACAATATGGAACAATAAATAATAGGAATTCTATGATAATAACATCTTTCCAGACTCATCAAATCCCCCCAACAGAATAATAAAACTTGTACACAATCTTAAACCCTTTATGGAGTTTCATTCGTATATTACCTTTGTCTTCTGTTTGATCGAAGTGATGAACATCAAATGGCTAATTTTTACACAGAAAATATTCTATAAACGGATCAGGTACTTATAGGACCAGATTAGGATATGTCCATGTCCGACACCGAATTTGGATAATTGGATCAATATCAGTCGCCATGTATGTGCAAATCGATCAAACTTAAGTAAAATCAGAACTACTGACAGGCTTAGGGACATATTAGTTAATAACGAATTGGTTACCAAAGAGAGACATATAAAACATGGACACAGTAGATAAAGATCACATAATTAAGAACATTCAACATACCGTGGGATTACAAGAATTTGCATTCTCTAGAACAATCCATTCTCCATTCTCTATAGCTTTTATCAGCAACCCCATTACCCACTCAAATTTTGCTGAGAAAGCCTTTTTCTGCTGATCAACTTGCAACTTTGAAATTGTTCTCAGTATCTTGTTCAGCTCCTTGCATGACCAAGATACAGGTAAGTCATTTCTGTCCAAATCTGATTTTAACTCTTCAATGATCTCAACCAACAAACTAAGAGAGCTGGCAAGCTTCTTCCAATTCTTCAAATACGTAGACATAGAACCACTATCCATATTTGATAAGAAAGCCATCCATCTCATAACCAGATCTTTTCTCTCACTGATAAATGTTTTCATTGAAGCATCCAATTGCAATCTGAAGTACTCATTAACATAACACTCGACTTGAGCAACAACATAACGAAAATTGCGGAAGGCATTATATTGCTCAAAGCATCCAAGTAATTCCGAGATGTCAGTTGCCGATGAAAGATTTAACTCATTCAATATATTGCTGGTCAGATGAGCAAGTAACCTTATCAACGAAGTCTTACCAGATGATGATGGACCCATCAAGATGCACAACCATTGATGTTTCACGCAATGCGCAGCAGCTTCCAAACTGTGACGGATTGCAGGCAATATTTTCAGCTGATTGCTGAAATTTTTAGAGGGCAGAAAATAATTCCTTTTAATGGCAGTGTTTCCCACAATTAAGTACTGAGAATTAAGCTGTACGCGTGGGAACGGGTTTATAGATGGATTGGTTCCAAAAACCCTTTCATATAGACGTAGGACTTCTCTGCGGTCAGCTGCTGTGCGCATTCTTTGAACATAGACAATGTTGAGAAAGCAGTCAAATTTTGACTTTTCGGGTGCACCTATATGAATTAAAACAAAATTTTAGAAAACTAGAAATAATGTTTTAACAATATAATGAACCAATTGAAAACAAATTAAGAGGGACCGTTCATGCCTTGCATCATCTGACAAGACCGAATCACATCTCGCAGATTAAACTCCCAAGGTGAGCCATCCTGAGCAAACTTGTGATGGAGCATCGTGTCTTCGTGTAAAATTTTATTAAACAAGATCAGCTTAGAAAGTACAGGCCTTGGGAGTGATGGATAAAGAGAGCTACAAATGAAAAGATAGTCATCCTCCGCTAACTCATCCACATAAACCTGAAATTGGAACAACAAAATGATCATTCAAGCTACCTTGCATACAGGATACTTAAAATCCACACATTGCAACAGCAGTAAGTCATACCTTTGTGAAACGGTTGAGAAAGGACTTGGGAAGGCCTTTTCTGCCACCGCCTTGATACGAAGGATTTTGACATGCAAAAATCCTGAAAGATGATGGACACCTGAAAGTACGGCCAAGTTCGGGGATGAAAACCTCAGCTCGATGATCCAGGATAGCATTCAAACCCTAAACAAGAAAAATCTAATTGGTTGTTACAATTACAAGATTTAAACAATCAGAACGAACATAAAAACCAGGTAAACATAATAGGGTTCGTACACTACCTCTAAGACAGATTGGGGAGCAAGATTAAGCTCATCAAGCAATACCCAACATCCCTCCTTCAAGGCCTACAAATGAAGTGGCATTTCAATGTATGTCCCAAATCCCAACTAAAAGAGCTGTGATCTACACAAAATAAAGATAAGGTTACCTGCAACAAGATTCCATCAGACCAAGCAAACTTCATTCCATCATCACTTTCAACAGGCAAGTCAGAACCCAACAAATCCATTATGTCAGTCTGCACCAGAATCATGCCCAAATAAAGTAGAGTCACATCAAGGCAAAAAAACAATAGGGCAAATACATATAGTAAAGAAGAAAACCCGCAAATACAGAAGCCTAAGAATGACTGACCTGCTCAGATAAGTTTATCCGGACAACCTTATGCCCAGAAAACTTTCCCAAAGCAACAATTAGACTTGTTTTCCCAACACCTGGACTACCTTCTAGTAAAACTGGAATGTATATTCAAACAAATTCGTATCATTGAAAAAATTGAAGCAGGGCCTAAGAATAAAAAAATCGGTACTGCATAAGACGTACCAGGTTTTGAAAGCTGCATAGCCCGCAGTACTCTTAAAGCATTTCTGCATGTGGTTGGTGCCATAAACTCGAAACCACTAATCTCACAATCTTCAGAACCTGCAGATAGAATTATTATATTGCTAATGAAAACTTTAGCAAGAGTAAAATTGACTTACAGGGAATGGGCCAATAAAACATATGAACCAAAAGTTCTAAAATGCCCCGAATTCATTAACAATTCAGAACAAGGAACATAGAATTGTTACTAGAAACAAAAGGCGGCAAATCTATTGAAACAAATACATGTGACAACTACACAAACATTTAGTTTATACAAACTCTAAGAAATATTATAACTTCCCCAAGTAGTAAAACACAAGTAGATAGTTATTGGTTTAGTCTTCAAAACAAGATTGCACAATTCATGATAAATTTACCTTTTTTGATGTAAAACGGGTTAATACCAAAGATATTGTCACAAAGCATATCATCTCCGCAATAGATATCAGCAGTCTTTTCAAGATCCCCCCAACCATAATTTCCCATATTAGAAAGTTTAGAATAAACCAAACTAGTACTTCCCACCTGTATCAGCAAAAAGCGAGTGTTGTTAATTACTTGAAATATATAAACCCACATCCAACCTTTTGAAACAAGTGAACAATCATAAAAATCGCTAAAAACCCACTTATTTGAAAATAAAACAAAGCACCTAATTTAAATGGTACATCTCTAAAGTTGGAAAAGACTAGTGTTCAATTAATTAATTAAATAAATTACTAATGCATGACAACAAATAACAAAATTGCAGTAAGAAGCAATTATATAACTAGAACAGTATAGAAAACTTCTTATTCAGCTTCGTATATATATATGTTAGGCCAGACTAGAAAAACAAATATGTTTGAATTCTTCAATGCAAGCCCTTTTTTCTCTTAAAATCCAATTTTAACTAGTATTCAACCTAATAAAAGCTCAGCATCGGTCCACTCAAATGCCAAAATTTATTAAAGAACAATAAATATTGGAAAATAACATGTGAATATGGTAAATGTGGAACAAGAATCGGGTGAAATTAAGCAAGGAACTTCAAACCATAACGAAATGACATTAGGTGGAATAAATAAAACTATAGTGCAATAAAACAAATTGAAAGAAATACTATCATTTGTTTGTGTAAAGTTAGGAGGTGTCGACTTTTGTGCCTAATTTCCCAACAAAAACTCATTTGCAGAAAAGGGGGGATCAAGATCTCATGGTTGGGTTTGTGTCTAGAAGTGAAGTTATTTACTGTTACTTTTACACTTCTTCAGTTTTGTTGTTGTAACTGAGTTGTCAGTCATGTTACTAGTAGAAAGTGTGATTTTTCCATTGTTCTTTACACATCACTACTTGAAAGACTCAACTAGTAACATGCCCACTGAAAGACTCTACTGAGACCCACGAAATGATTTGATCTATGAACAGCATCCGCTTTAGCTTTGCCCATGAGTAAAATTGAAAACATGATGAAGCATCATAAAGAAAAGCAGAAAAAATAACTAAAATTGACTAGCATTTGAGAAGATAAGAACTAAATTATGCGTGTCCAAAAGCAATAAAGTGAAATGAGCATACCTTTAGTTGTTCCAAAAGAAAAGACAAGCATCTTTCCCTCAGTTCTCCACCATCCTTTCTAGAAATATCAGTCCCTGTAAACACATATATAACAAAACAAAACTTCATGAACAATTTATGTGATGACATAAAGGACTGCACGTGCAGAAACTTAAACCAACTGCGTCAAAACCTTGAAGTTTCCAAAACCTAAATTGGGTCAAATGAAGCATTTAGTCGACATGTTTAAATTTAAACCAAACTAGGTAAAAGGAGTTTTCCTATGAACCTTACGCTTTTAAACTTTAAAGGCCAAATTTATTAGTCAACCAATATAGTACCAGTCAAGTATGGTTAAACCAAAAAATTTCTGCAAGCATGACAAGCCAAGAAAAATATCAGGATGAAGTACCAAGTGCATAGCAATATAAAAGTTAGTCTTTTGAGTTACATGCAAACTAAAATTAATGACAAGTTTATCAATATACTGCCCCATAGCAGATCTTTTCTTTATACAAAATAGATTGATAAGAGGAATATGCAGTTAAAGGAAGCAAAGGTGTACCTAGACTTAGACCATCAAGCAATACAAGGAAAACCCCATGAAGGAAGGCATACTCAGTTCCTAAACTTCCTTCAGATGCGTTAACAAATGCAACCCATGCTAGTAGATCCCTCACAGTAAGCATTCTTCCCGTTTGCAAACGATTGAACCACTGTAAATAAGACAAGATCAAACAACATATAACTAAATCATAATGCACACCAAAACAGAAATATCACTTAATCATTAGACATGATTCAAAAAACATAATGCATGCTCAAGTGATGGTACCACATCTCTGTTACAAGTGAATGACGGTGAGACAGACTGAGTGTAGCTTAACACTTGGAAGAGAACATGAATGGTGAGAAGTCGTCCTATATTTCCTAACACGTTTTGCTCATATATGTTGAACATTATCAGTATTATCACACAGAATCACCATCAATTTGATCATTTGATAAACAGAACTTACTTCCCAGAAATTTAGCATAGGATCCACAATGTGCGATAGTTCTGGTCTCGAAATTCTGCATTAGTAAATGAAGTGAAGAATTTATCTATCTGTAATACCTCAATGACAATATACCTTGCAATTGACAATTCACATACCTCTGAAAAGCAATACTTTTAAGCTCATCTGAATCGCCAACAGGAGGAACCCACAACTCAGTAAAGCGATTACGTAAAGCTGGAGACAGTTCCTTCTTACCATAATCACCACCAGGATTCATTGTTGCAAGGAGGAAAAAGTTTGGATGAGCAG
The DNA here is from genome assembly GCA_036897585.1 of Francoa sonchifolia. Classification (NCBI taxonomy): domain Eukaryota; kingdom Viridiplantae; phylum Streptophyta; class Magnoliopsida; order Geraniales; family Francoaceae; genus Francoa; species Francoa sonchifolia. The sequence goes on along the minus strand of JAYMTB010000490.1, from coordinate 8,264 downwards.
TAATTTTCTCCAAAACAGGCCCTCCTTTCTCAGCCAAAGACTGCAAAACGGTAAAGAGGAAAAATATAAAAGTCAAAATCAAAATAAAATATTTCATAGAGAGCCAGTAAAAGAACACAAAACTCTAATACTTTATGCAACACAATTAACTTATGGAGGATAAACCAGGTTCTCCAACAAGAGAATTACTCACCAGCTTCCTCTCTGGCTCCAAGACACTATTTAATCTTTCAAGCACACTATCATCAGCCAAGGAAATTTCATCCACTAGAAACAGATCACCGGACTTCATTGCCTGTAGGAGAGGCCCATCTTGCCACTCGAATATCATCTGCCACCTCTGGTGCAGCTGAGCAAGGTCCAAGTGCATTTTCTCCAAAGCATCAACATCATGTATAGTGACTTCATGATGTGAGATCAAACCTTGTCGGTAACTGTTTAGAATTACAGCTAGCTGATCCAGAGTTGCAGAAGCTTGGCCTATATTTGAAGAAATTGTCTACAGAAAAAATATATATGAGTAACACGGAATAGAAAAGCTTCAATAATTACATCATATATGAAAAAGAGAAAGAAAAAAAATTGCTTACTAAGTCTTCAGGGTAGTGGATAAAAGCCTTTGACAGCACTAACTGTTCGATTAGATCTTTAAATTCCGACATTAACATAGACCTGTCCCGTATGGGGAAGAAACCCTGTGACATAGTATGTGAGTTACTTTCTCAAAGGATATTGCACTACATAAAGGGTTAATGGCATCCAGTTTTCCAAAAATAATGTACTTAAATGCAAAAGTGAAGGAATATAAAGAACAAACCCCGAGAAAATCAGATGTCTCCGTATATTGGTGGCAATTTAAAATATGTAATCTTGAACCCATAACCATACTCAGTAACTGACAGACAGTAGTCTTTCCACCACCAGTTTCACCAACAAGGAGAACAGGTTCCCGCAACTTGTAGCAGCGTTCAACAAGAAAGTACAACCTCAACATACTTCTAGTCCAGACAACACTGAAATGAACCAGATGTTAGTGAGAGAGAAATTTTGAACTAACTCAGAACAAACTACTAGCACTAAGAAAAAATTTCTGTTCAGGTATATACCTTCCAAGAGACTCAGAAACCCCCACATCCCCTGCAACTGGTTCCTGAATGATCAAAAGGAAACAAAACATTTTTTAAAAATTTATGATATTTATTAGTTAAGCATAATTCAGATCACATTCTGAAAAGAAAATGTAGATCTTCAGCCACTTAAACAAAGAGGTGTAAGAGAAAATTGACAACTCAAAACTAGTCCAGAAATTGGCTTCTAAAAAGAAGAATATTATCCTATAATATTTTAAGATGACTAATACATAAGAGAAGCACCATACCTGCTTGTACAAGTCATCTTTGACAACTTTAACCCGCAGCTGTCTCTCTAAAACTTCTTTGACTACAGATTTCTCACCTTCGTCACGCAGCCTTTCTGCCAAAAGATAATAACCATCTCTGGCCAAATCTTCATAAGACTTTCCAAATTCCCTAAAACGACCAGCCCAACGAAACAAGTCTCGTGGAGTTATGAATCCATGTTTCCCAGCAAATACTTTGCTGCTTTGCCTGTGCAGCTGCAAGTCCTCCATTACTTTGACCATTTTCTTAGCATAACTTTCAGGGATCTTACACCTCCTCTCTAATATCGTACACAGCTCATCCTCTGGGATTTCATCAACATGAATCTCCACAAAACGGTTACGAAATGCCCGAGAAAGCATTTTACGCCCACCATAAAAAGTAGGGGGATTTTGAGTAGCAAATAGCATAAAACTTGGATGTGCTCTTACTGTTTCCCGCAGTTCGGGAACAAAAATTTCTCTGTTGTCATCTAGCAATCGGTTCATTGCTTCTAGAACATCTGAAGGGGCCAGATTAAGCTCATCCAGCACAATCCAATAGCCATTTCGGACAGCCTTAACCAATGCACCTTCATGAAATACAAGCTTCCCACAAGCATCAGTTATGTAAGAACCTAAATATTCCTGCAGATCGGTATGCTCATGATTATTGATGCGTACAAACTCATGGCCAGTTACTGCAGCAAGATACTGAACCAGGCTAGTCTTCCCACTGGACGTGGGCCCTTGTAACAGGACAGGATATCTTTTAATAAAAATAGCGCGTGCCAAGTTCCTAAGATGCTCCTTAACACTCCTGGTGAGAACATAGTTCTCAGTGAAATTGTCAGACGGGGAGGCTCCTCTAACCTCCAGGTAACGATCAAAAGATACATGTGGAGGTAGCTTTCCTCCAAGCAAGTATGATAAAATCATTTGGTTCATCACTTTGGCACTGCTTTCATCCAATAAAGTGAGGAAAAACATACAGAATCCATCATAAATCGCTCGTTGAAATCCAAACTTTCTTACTGCATTCCTTGTGTATTCTAGTGCACGGTAAAGTGAACGCAAACTGTATTGTGGCTTCTGATTAGCCCCATCCTGGAGCCTTTCTTCAGATTCTTTTTTTGCCACTTTATAGAAACGAACTATCTTTACTATATCGATACTCGATCGAATGTCATCCGCAAATTGATTGATAAATAATTTCAAATCTTCATCATCCAATACATCATCAACAAAGTACTCTGTAAATCTACTACGTAACGAGTAAGGTAAGTCCCGCTTCCCCGCATCAGTTGCTGGGTTCATACAGGCAAATATACGAAAATTAGGATGTCTCCGTATATAACTGGCATCCCCTCTTTCAGCTAAACAAAGTGATCCACTCTCTCCTTCAAGGACACCAATAACTCTTTGCATGGTCTCAGGAGGAGCCAGATTCACTTCATCGAGCAAAATCCACTCACCATTCCTAAGTGCTGTAACAAAAGCTCCTTCTACAAATGAAAATAGCATTCCAGATGAACCGCCAATTTGGCCACGGGCACTTTCAACTTTACCCGCAAGGTTCTCCCACGCTTTAAGTTGTTCTTCATCTAAAGGTTTCTTCCGCTTTTTACCAGACCCAGATCTTCCTGTTTCTACTGACTTCCTGAAAAAATTGATACCTTTCTGCAAACCACTTAATAACAGTTTCCAGTTCTTATCATTCAAATGCCTTTGTAAATGGACTAGAAAATCGTTATTAACCTGTGAGCATACAAGAGATTGACTTATTTATACAGAAAAAATTGCAGCCAACAATTAAGAGAATATAGCTTATTGATTGAGAATACCTTCACCGAAAATGTCTTCGCAAACAGATTCTCAAACTCCTTATAAAGTGGAATGCATATGAACTGGGCATCCATGGGCTTAAATCCCCCTAATAAATCAGCAACATCACTTTGCTGACTCAAGTTCTGGAACAAAAAGAAATTTGATAATTAATCTTACTTAAAAGAGATGCACCAAATATAAACGCCTCTATAAGCTACAGCAGTGAGTTCCTGAGAGAGAGAGAGACAGAGGGAGAGGAGGAGAGAGGGAGTCCCTTTCAAATGATAACTTACCAAAACTGTAAGTCTCTGACCAAGTCTCATTGCCAGATTTTGGACAAGGGTAGTCTTTCCGGTACCCGTTTCACCAACCAAGAGAACAGGCTCATTGTACTTAACAGAACAAGCTATTTTCTCAAGTACAGTCAGAGTACTACGGATCTCAACAAAGGTTCTCTTCTGGTTATGCAACCGCTAAAAAATCACATGGAAGTCTCAGTAAAGAGGAATAGAACATATTGAAAAGTACAATATAGGATAAACAAATATTTCCACCAACCAATGTTTGAGCTCGACTTAGAGAAACTCGACCAAATCTCAACTCTGAAAGCAAATCCTGCAGTCCATTCCCAACTATGTGAGAAATCGTGACTCCACTTAATCAGACAAAGTACTTATTAGAATCTAAAACAATACACACCTGAATTACTGGCTTATTAGTAGGATACAACTCTAAGCACGAAAAATTAACAGCCCACAACTTAGCAATTTCTTTCATCATGACCAACCGATTTTCAGCAGAAGCTGAAAATGATGCAAATATATCAACAGCCTGAGAACACACAGACAACATTTCAATTATTACAATATATACATCTGATTTACCACATGAACCACACACATCCACCAACAAAATGAACAGGAAAACATATTCATATTATACAAACCTCTTGATAAATGCACTGACACTCACAAGCTGACAAACCATCCCCGATGGAATTGAAACCTAAACCTACAACTCGCTTACACCACTTGAGAAGATCCCTGCAGTTGTACACAATAAGATGTGAGAATAGAATCTAATTTGCTTGCTAGACAAATTTATAACAGCATTCATTACCTTAATGAAAACCGGCTTAGATTACCAGACTGAATTCCCAAAAGTTGGTGGGGAGCAGTGTTGACCCTTTCAAAGGTTTCTGCTCAAAATATTCACTTGCAAGTAAGACATGGAATATACCAAGACAAAAGAATGAGAAATAGGCACTTCTATTAGAGATTCTTCACATATAAATTATCCTACCAATGAATTTCCCAGCAAGAGGCTCCAAACTCGGATACCATGCTTTCACTATGTTCTGCAAGTCTTCGTTACTTGCTGGCCGGATCATAACTCTCCTCCAAAGAAATCCAAGTAAATTACCACCTACAACCAAACGAGAGGCACTTTCCAGGTAAGAAGAAGACATGCGTTCCTTTTTATTTTTCTATTTGATTAAATTTGTGTATAAACATACAACAGTCATTAAAATTATTTAAACGATTAATTAGTAGTTTTGAACCATATGTACACATTCTAAGTAACATAAATAACATTAAAGTCAACTAAGAGAGCATAATGTTTACAATTCTACATAATGAAAAATGATAATTATTTATAGTAGTAAAAGTTAAATAGTGAAAAATACATAATACTTTCAAATCTTCTTAAACATTATTCAAAATTTTGCAAAAACTGGTCAAAAGATCAAAATTTGAGTGAATACGAAACCATAGGCATAACCCTATGTGTCTTTTGGAGCTCATGCCAAAGAACTAGAAGCTTCAAAAAAAAAATTAACAAAAAGATATGAAATCATTGGTCTTATCACAATAACTATATATTTAAGATCAAATTTTTATACATAAAATAAGATACAGAAAGAGAGGTTGCAGGCACGTCCGAAAATTGGTATCAATATAAGAGTAAAATAGAGTTGGAGAGCAGGAAAATGAAACAAAAACCAATAATGTGACACGGACCTTCAGCACCACAAAATGTATCAAGCTTGGAAGTTGAGATAGTAGAAAATAATCGAAAACTTTCAGCCACCCTTATTTCCTGTAAAAGTTGCAAATGCATCAATATTGAAAAATGCTAGGAAAGAAGAATCTTATGTGGCAAGATTCAGAATGAAACTAGTAAGACATAACTTCTTAAGCAAAATGACAGTCCATGTGAAACATAATACCAGGCATACAGAGATCCCTTGTGGATAAAGTATAAACTTACATGATATCATAACATTGAAAGTTTGGATCATAAGTATAGTTGATGTTGAATTACCACGACCTATAAGCTTAAATTAATGGATGATGAGTCACTTATTTATATCATGCTCTAACAATCTCCTTGGGTGTAGGTTACCTTAATTTTAATGGGTTCTATATGTGATCACTAGTGCAGGCCTACATTATCATGCGCTTACTTTTATTGGGGATTTTTGGACTCGACCTTCAGACCTCTAGGTTAAGTGTCTTTGATACCATGATGAATTACCACTTGACCTAGAACTCTTAAGCCGATAGGTAATGAGCCCAATAAAAATATATTATTATCTAACAACTGACATAACGGGACCAGTTGCAATAGAATTCTAAGTAGGTCAACACTATCAAATATGTTCTCATGATATGATATAAGAAATAAGAATGAACCAATTACCTCTCCATGACCAGTAACAAATATTCGCCCACCCTCCAGCAAAGGTAATAAAATAGATTGCACGTCGGATGGTGCTCTCTCAATATCTTCGAAAACAACCCAAAACCCATTTAAAACAGCCTGCGGGAAAAAAAATCTGGAGATATTACAGTGGGTATAAATAGCATATTTATAGCCAAAATAAGAAAGAGAAAAATCATCAACTATATCCTGGATAAACAAACCTGGGTAAGCGAACCAGGCTGCCATTTGAATTCACCAGGTTGCTCTGTACAAACATAACTTCCAACCAATGTTTTTCCATCAATTTGACCATCCATGTGGATAGACAAAACTGTATGGTCAAGAAAGAAAGAGAGAGGAAGGAAATCAGAAAGGGCGGAAAAGCAAAGAGGAAAGATTTACAAACAAAACAGAAACCCTAATAACTATTAATCCATTGTCAAGGCTATAGAGACATCTTCTCCAATGTACAGAATCAAGCAATCATTTACCAACCAATTCTCCATTTAACTACTCATTTGAATCTCTCCAAAAAAAAACTTACAATGCAAGACAGGATAAAATGTTTCAAAACATTTACAAAATTGTACACTTACAATACACGTTTGAAAACACAAAGTGTGAATATTTCAAGAAACGTGAAAATCTAGCAAAACAGGAAAGTACCTTGGTTCCCAGTATCAAGAGCTAACTTGCTAATAAGAGCAGATTTACCAATGCTAGGAGGACCATACAGAAGTACCGGCCACTTTTGACTCACCGCCAACTGGACCATCTCAAAACTTTTCTTCACACTTGATGTCAATACAAATGGAATGTTGGCTGAGTAATCATCCCTGAATTGCAGAAGGAATAATTACTAACCTAAATTGCACAAACACCCTAACCCACTGACTGCTCCCCCACCAAAGGAACCCAAAAAAGAAACGAAAATAAAAGCATGTTTTCTCCCCCCTCCAACAAAATAAAAAGGATAAACTTTCTTGAAAGAGTACTAACATGGAAAATGTACCCAAACTAATAAACCTTACCTTGTTTCTATCCTCCGCCTCCTACTTAATGGCTCCATTTCATTGAACTGAGAAGGAACCACAGAATTACGGCCAAAAGATTGCAGAAAGTTCTCTTGATTGAAACCAATGTTACTACTGGAAGTGCTCAACTTAGTGTTTTTTGATGATCCAATATACAATCCAGCTTTTTCTAATGAAACATCCAGACAAAAATCCTCCCAGCTTCAAATAGAAAAGGCAAGACAAATGTTGTAGTGATACTGCAATCAATTTAAAGAAAAAGAAAGAAACTTTTCTAGAAGAGACGCAAAACCAACCGCAAGAAACATGAGAGTGCTTCTTCCGCGTCCACACCAAAGTTTTCAATTGTTTTGCCAGTCATTTTCAAAATGACTGATACTACTTGTATCCCACACCATCTTAAGTCTGCAATATCCTCCTCAATTTTAGGAGCAATATCACCCAAATTGATGTCTGTTACCTTCTTTACAAGGTCCAAGAAACATGACCAATCCCAAAGCTTAGAAAAAACATCAGGTTCCATAATTAGGAAGCGGTACGATATCCTAGCTGCTAGTAGAAATTGAGTGACCTGATAACAAGAAAAAGAATCTCAAAAGTGCACAAAATTCAAACAGGTTCTGCTCACATTTAAAAATTGCAGCATAACAGGTTCCACTAACAATTTTTACAAATCACCATCCAGTGATCCATCGAAATTTATGTTGAACGACAATGTTTTCATGGAAACTCAAAATTGAAGATACAGAATACGGAAAAATTAATTAATTAATTAATAGTAAATCCCTAATGCTTCAATCGTAGACAGACAAACAAGTTAAACATGCCATTCAGCTAAATTATTGGATTCATGATAGACTAAATTTGAAGCTTCCTTGCATTACAATTTGAAGAATACCTGAGAGTATAATTCTCTGCGCCTAATTCTCTCTCACATTGGATACTCTCCCCTCATTGTAGCAGTGGCAAAAGTAAATTATAGTAATCATATGTGACTCGTGAGATGACATTCGAAATGCCTAAACATATCCTGATAGGCCTAAATCTCTCATGAATTCATCAGTGTCTTAAAGGTATTAATTCACTCTATATAGCACAAATCCATGTATACTCCACAATTAGAAGACAAAATAAGCACACCCTCGTTGACGAAGAACAATATATTTAGTAAGGTATTAACCTTCCCCAACTATTTGTAACTTGGTAGAGATAACCTTCTAATGCTCACTTCCAAACAAGTAAATCATAAAATGTGTGAATCAAAAATCTCATATACACTATCACAAAATTACAACTATAAAAGTACCTTGGTGAACAGC
>JAYMTB010000489.1:0-14000 GCA_036897585.1 Francoa sonchifolia | reverse complement strand
ATACACACACAAGATACAGGATGAAATACGGTCAACATCAGTCAAACGTCAGTCAATACACCATCTACAACTCGAAAACGATACCGTAATCATCTGAAATCAGATCTTCCGCTTCCAAATCTTGAATGCTTCGATCTGAGTTTCCAATTCCGTCGATCTATATATTCTACCAAAAAACACAAATCAAATAATCAAAATGATCGATACTTCCTATATTCGTCGATCCATTTCCTTCGCGATTTCTATGCCGATTGAATCAGAATCACAAATCTGTACTGGTTGAATTCTTTCGCCTCGGTTTCAAAGGAAAAAACGATGGCTGCAGATCTGTTTCATTTCAATATTAAAAACCCTATCTTGAAATCTGTCTCTCTGCCGGTTAATTAGGGCAATTATTTCCATTTTTGGGGGAAATAATTTTCAATTTATTTTTCGATTTAATTTAATTTTTGGCTATAATATTGTCGTTCAAACTGATATGCAAATAACAAAACACCCTCAAAACGTTTTATTCTCCACTCTTATTCCGTCTCAATTTTGACAGATTTGGAGAATAATAATTTGGAGAATAAAACATTACAAAAAATAATTTTGGGATACTTTATTATTAGAATATTAGTTTGAGGATAATACTTGGTTCGATTTAATTCTCGGTACGTTTCTAACAATGAGCATTCAAATCGAACCGAATCAGTAATATAAGTACGTAGATTTCAGTATGTTAAAATGGTTCGAAAATATTTTCTCATAATACTAGGGGAGATAAAATGCTTGGAAGATAAAACCCGTAATTTATAAATATTGAAACTTTGTCAAAGTGCATGAAATTTCTAGTTTTAGACAGGTAAATGAAAGGAGGAACAGCTAAGAAGAAGAAATCACATCTCCAAGTTCCATGAGCTTTCAGCCATTAGTTTTGGCATTTTTACTTCCTCGGCTAAATTGAGAGATGCCGAAATCTGCGAGAAATGAAAGATCAAAGTTAAGGAAAGCATCTAGATAATTGAAATCACCACTGTCGCTATAGACACACAACTTAGCTTTGTGTTTAATGCCATAACTACGTTACGGTACCAAAAGTTCAAAACCAGAAAAACCTAATAGCCTTGATCAATTCCACAATAACAATGATCATTACTACGAGGCAATGACTGATAAGATATATCTCCTGTTCCAAATTCGAAAGGATCAAGAGGTATAGGGGCAGCAGTGTTTTGGTCTGTCATGGTTTTGAATCCTATCAAGATTAAGAAAACAAAATGTTCATGGTAATAATAACGAACTTGTGTGCTTGTGATATTGTTCATAAAACTACTACCAATCAAAGAAGCTTATATTGAAAACTCGACTATGTATATTCCCACATAACCCGATAGCCTGCTTTGATCAGCTTCTTGAACTTCCTTTAGCCAATGAGAAGATAGTCCAAATTTCCCTCATAAGACTAGCAAATTATCAAATTTCCAACACGCTCACCGCAAAACTTAATCCTTGCGATACAAAATGGTTCATTTTCAACATTTAATAAGAAGTCTTGGTAAATCTAGTTATGCATTGTACTTAGCTCAGTAATTCTAGATGAAAATCTGGTGATTCCCAATCGATAAGCAAGACAATATTCATCTGTTTAACACCAGGGAAAGTTTTGAGTTGGGAAATTATTTCTACAATGAATAATCCAAATGCTAACTCATTAGCATTAGCCCCACGATAAATCCTTTATCATGGTAGTATCAAGCTCCTGTGATATCATGCAAGTGCATACAACTTACGTCTGTGCTTGCCATCATAGTTAGTTATTATACAATCTACAAACTATTATAAACTGAAAGCAAACAAAACCTGACATGCTTTTCTTATGCAATCATCAGAAACAATTGATATGTTCCACTTCCCAAATGCCGATTTTCTTCCAGTGTCAAATCAAGGAAAATTTTGAGAAATCTAAAAGATAGATGACATGCTCACACTCAATTGCAACATTATGCAGATTCTTAGCCAAAGTTCATACTACACCTAACACCCATATTCCAATTTACCAATGCAAAAGGCAAAACAATTTATGAATGAAAAGCACATAAATAACAGCTTTTACCTTGAAAGATCCATTCAACTTTGAATTTTTCGACCACTCAAGCCCCAAGACCTTGCTTGACGTTTGGTACATAGCCTTAAACACATCATCCCCATTAACCTTTCGTGACACCGCAAAGTCCCATGAATTCTTTGTCAAATCGTAACTTGGCTCAAATGTAGTCAACCCTCCATGCACATATGAATACTTAAACTTACAATTGCCCGATCCAAACATGTAATTAGCTGATACCTTGTTAGCTGAATCAAATACGAGTGTCCCATCCAATATTGTCCAATTATCATTTTTACTGTGAATATAAGTAAGATTCAAGGGTTTCTGTGCAACCTTAACCGTATTCATAAACTGAAATCGAAAATCCTGCACCACAAAATACACTACCAAACTATTCAAAACTTCGAAGCAACAAATTTGAACTTAGTTAAATAATCAAAGCTCCATCAAGTAAAAACAAAACTTTGAATTATCCAACAGCCATTCAAAACCTAATCAGTCAAAAATTCAGCTTGCAACTTTTCCTTTTCATTTCTTACAATTTCTCAGAAACCAAACAGATAAGCAATTAGGTAAAAACACAAACTAATGAAACCCTAATCTCCTCCAATTCCAAACTTCCAAATCCTCATCTGGCAAAACAGAACAAATAACTTCCAAAACTCAAATCAAACATAATCATACCTTTTTAGGAACATTATAATCAACCATAAAGAAACCGGGTTTCTCCGCCGTCAACGCCAATCCATTCAAGCAAGGACCATTGACGAACGTTGCATCGGTCATAGAAGTCCGGAGCTTAACATCACCGACGTTAAAGACAAGCGCAACAGCACCGACGGGAGACGGACTAGTTTTGTCCGATTCGTATTTTCCCTTGAAAGACGCCTTCATCACCTCGTTGTCACCAAGAAATCTGGGAGGAAATGCCGAGGGTTTAAAGAAAATGGATTTTTGTTGAAAGAAACTCTTTTGCATCACTTATATAAAAGAATGATACTGTAGATCCCACCTACTGGCAGAGAGATCTTTTATTGGGCCAGTCTGAGCATATTGGGCCTTTAAGCCCAACACTATTTAAACTGGGCTTTTCATAGTTTTGGGCTTCGGTCCAGTGGTTTCTAGATGCCTATTCTGATTATAGCCCAAATGGAGAAGCATTTGCATACACCAATGTTGTATACACCGCCGGTTACGTGGTGACGTGTCCACCTTTTATTGGTTGTTTATATTGTGCAAATACTCTTTTACCCTTTCATATAATATCGCATTAAAAATATCCAATAAATGAGTTACACGTACCGGCTGTCTGTACACCACCGGTGTATGCAAATACTATTCTAAATGTTAGTGCAAATGGGTTAATTACAAATGACCCCGGTAGATAACATGATTTACAAAGATCCCCATAGTAAATTTTTTTTAAAGATTTTATCTCCATATGTCTAATTTGTGCATTTTCCACCCTTTTTTCATTTTATACTACAACATGTAAATTTTAACAAAATTATTTAATTATTTAATTTTTTTATTTATTTTTATTTTTATGACATAAATTAGATTAATTGTTAATAAAAACAACATTAAAAAATTACAAGGAATTAAATAGCCGAATTGCACCCCAAGTTAAGGTATTAAGAAGTCATATTTCTCTTTCAAATTCGGTCCAATTATTAGCAAATCTATTAGGATTGGAGTCCCCGACTTGTGATAGCCCAAATGCAAATAGTTTAGTAGTCATGGAAGAACAATTGACCGAAACACCAGTTTGCCAAATTACGAGAGAGTTGAGTCAGACTCAAACAGTTTATAATAATTTACAACGTGAAATTAGACAAGACATAATTGAGAATCTGAATATACTAGTTCAATTGACTGGAGAAGTTTTAGTGGGTCAATTGGAGTCACCACCAGTTAATATTTTATCTCCTATCGATTCAACTCCGTTGGACCAAATTAGGGCAAGTGAGATGGGTATTTGAGAAAGTAGCTTTCATAAATTTTTAGGGCATGAGAATGTCACTGCAAAGCAGAAACGCAAGAAAGAAAAAAAATGAAAAAAGCGGAAGCTAAACAAGCTGAGAAAGCAAAGAACAAAGTCAGTCTTTCTATATTTTGGCCAAAAGGAAAACCTAACATGTTCATTTAATCAGAAAGTCTATTTTTCCGATAAAATCTCAGAATACGAAACAAATTACTCAGCATATGGAGCACGAGACCTGTCACACGAGACCTGTCACACTTCGATTTCTATGAGCATTAGATTTATATTCATGTTAACTTAAAAGATCGGAGTTTGTCCGATCCTTCGTAATTGTAGGTGATTTATGGGTTGCCAATTTTTATATTTTGTAGTTTTCTTTTTTAACAAAAAATAAAAATGGCATCTTTTATAAAAATAAAAAATTATACGGAAATAGATAAAATTGCATGAGATATTTGTGAATTGGGATAACTATTGGGGCAACTTGTAATTAGCCCTTCTTTATATTTATTGGTATTAGATTTAACGCGCTTAAAGCTTCTCTCGTTTTATAAAACGATTGACGTTCCCGCCAAATATTTGGCGCGAAAATTTTGGTATTTATTTAACCTTTTCTTCTTCTTTTGATTTTTCCCCTAATTTTCTCTCTCTCTCTCTCTCTCGGCGTAAGAGTGGTTTCGATCTGAGGTGAGTTCATGGCAGATCTGTGTTTTTATTGTTTGTTGTTGATTCTGATTAGCATCTATGAGGCTGAAATGTTATCTTTATTTTATGTTTTTGAGATCTGGTGTTTTAGGGTTTGCTATTTCCTGATTTTTGTTTGTTTGTTTTGTTGTTGTGAATCGCTAAGTTTGTGTTTAGTACTTGTGTAGTGTTAATAGATGAGATGCGATTACTGGATCTGTGAATAAGTTGGTATGTATGTAGATCTAGGATTTGTAAGGGTGAACGCCATGGAAGTGAGCGGTATATAGGAGCTCGGGAGTTTGGGATCTGAGAGAGAGGATATTAGGAAAATTGTAGGTGATTTGAACTGTTTGATTTCTGTTTGTTTGTTTTTAGGAATGGTTTTAGGTGATTTAGTCTTAATAGATAATTAGTGCGCAATAGGAGGAAATTATATACATATTGATCACATTTGTGTATGTTAGTCGTTATGTTTCCTATTCATTTTGTGTCCAACTTTGCATACAAGATCATACATTGCTGAAATGAATGGTATGGAATTTCACAACAGCCACTTGAAAGTTTCACATGCAAAACTAGTATTATACATGGTTGACGAATTGCTTTGAGTTTGTGCAATTTACTTCACTTATTAAACTTACTTTTTGCTGCAGAGCGAGCATCTTTAAAACTTTGATAAATCTGTTTGCGGTAGCTTGGATAATTTACAATTCAACTGATGGAGTTAAGGAGGTGCAGTAATTTTCATTTTATTAGGGCCCTTAGTGGGGGTTCCATAAAAATTATTCCGAATGTATCTCGCAGAAAGCCAGCACTTGTATTCAAGAAAGTGAAAGATTTATATGCATCTCAAGATTCAGAGAAACTCAGTCCACTTTCACAACTTCAGCCTAAACAGGAGCTTGAAAATATGGGGGTCGACTGTGTCATTATGAATATTGAAGGTCCACATCTCCCTTCATTGGAGAGAAGGAAAATTATAAGTAGCTCTGAGACTTCTCAATCTCATTGCAATGGGCATCATGACAAAAAAGACAGTTGCTTAGATGATATCAGCTTTGGTAACATGACATTACTACAGTTTAAGCAGAGATGTAAATCAAAGAAACGAAAACGTTCAAGCAATATTAATTTGGCGGAAGAAGCAGTTAAAACTTGCTCTCATTTTGAGCAAGAGTATTCTAAGTGTCAAGCTGAGGAAGGTGAATATGATCTCCAGGAGCTATTAAGTAGTTTGAAAACCAAACTGTCAAATAAATTGAAGTCCAAGAAGAAGTGCTTGGAAAAAGAGGTCTTGCTATCATTGCAAAGTGTTCTATCAGTGGTTAAATCTGAACCATTATCCAGTAATGAAAATTTACTGCCATTTCAAGGGGGTATACCTGCACCTATTGAATTCAAAGTTGGGATTCCTGAACCAGACTTCAATGGAAAAAACATGATATGTGCGCCTAGTGATCACATACTTGGTGATAATAGTGTTGAGGTTTCTCAATCTGATTACTCAGATGGCCATATCAATAAATGTGTTGCTGTTGATACCTCATTTGCTTGTACCAAGAAGATTGGTTTTGATGATGTTGAGATACCTGAATCAAATCACTCAGATTGCCAAAACATGATTTGTATTACTGGCAATTCTTCATTTGGTTATGATGATAACACAAGTTCTTCTGATTCTGAGCTTGCTGAACCTCAATCCACAACACATGGACAAAACATAATATTTGTTGCTGGTAATTCCTCACTTGGTTGTGATGAGCACATGGGTTCTTCTGAAGTGGAAGCTAGTGAAGTGCTAAAGAAAGCTAAATGTGTACCGGAGGCAAATGCGTCAGTTTCTTCCTTTGGAGAACCTCATTGTTGCACTGTTAATGAAGTATCCTCTACTTATGAACTTCAATCCACAACACATGGACAAAACATAATAACTGTTGCTGGTAATTCCTCCTTTGGTTGTGATGAGCACATGGGTTCTTCTGAAGTGGCAGCAAGTGAAGTGCTAAAGAAAGCTAATGAATGTCTTCCGGTGGCAGATGCATCAGTTTCTTCCTTTAGAGAACCTCAATGTTGTACTGTTAATGAAGTATGCTATGATTTTTCAGAGCTAGCCAGTCCTAGGTCTGTTCCTTGTGCGAGTCCCTTGGATAGAGAGTTTACAGAGGTACGTAGTCCAGAAGTAACCAGTCACCAGTGTTCTGAGTTGCCTGTATCAGAAGTTAAGGTTGAACATTGTTCCTCTACAGATGAGATGACATGTCAGACAAACAGTATCCCTTGGGATCAGGTACCTGATACTGCGACTCGTAATAGCCTTGAGAGCATGGAACATTATCACATAGATATTGCAAGTAGGATTGAGGATGCTACCAAAAATGAGTTGCCTACTAATGCTGAATCCAGTGCTATAACCACCTCTGTTAGCAACTGTATCTCATCTTGGAATTCCAGTCTGTGCTCGAGTCCTGATGATAGCTGCTTGGTTTCTGTTGCTGATGATTCTCCAACTGCTGAGGACAAAGAACCCCTAACGTATACCCATGATAATGCAGCAACAAGCTGCTCTGCAGAGATCTCTCTCTCTGCTGATATTGGTGAGCTTGCAACATCTTCAGGTATCGGAAATTATGACTGTTTAGAGCTGCATCGCACACCTCAAAGGCTACCTTCAACCAGAAAGGTATGTAGTATCTGCTAAATGTTGATTTTGCTGATTTGTTTTTTCTTCAAGTCTATCATTAAACATCTTCATTTTCAGGTTATTTCTCCAACTTCTCAGGAGAGGCTGTGTAGGGCTATGGCAGCTGCTGTGGTACACGACACGGAAGCACATTACAGTAAGTGTATTGAGTATATAATATTGACTTTCTTTTTGCTGTCAAATTTTAACTACTTCAGAATTATGAGTAACAAGATGGGTTGCTAATCACGGCAGTGATCCTTGCAGAGCCCACGGGGAAACTTTATACTGGTAATCAAATCCCGAATAAGATCAATAGATTTAGAGGCTCCCGTCCCATCCGGAGACACGAAGTCACTATTATGCGGAACAAGATGATTAGGAGACAAAAGAATGGAAATAACTGTATCAATCAGAAAGGCCTTGCAAAGGTTCCTCATCTTTCTCATGCAGTACCACAAGTCAGCAATGGATGCATTTCCATCCAGAATTCTTCGAACAGTGCAATTAAATTCTCTCAAAGGCAGATGCAAGATATCGAGTGTCTCACATCGAAACTCACAAAAGAGTTAACATCAATGAAGGGTATTCTGGAAGACACATTGCACTCAGATCATGATAAATCTTTGAAACACCATGAAAATGAGGTATACTAGCACAAAGGCAGAAGTCATATCAATTTTTTCTTCTTTCATAACTTTGGCAAAAGTAAACAATTTGTTCTGTCAGGTGAGAACAGCCATTGCAAATGCAACTACAGCTGAAGAAACTGCGAGAAAGTGGATTTTCATGATGACAAGGGACTGCAATCGTTTTTGTAAAATCATGGTACATTTCATTTTACTGTCTGCATTATACCTTAGAAACAACAAAGTAAGAAACTATCTCTGATTGTTTGTCCCGATTGATTGCAGAATTTGACTCAGAAAGGTTCTACTTCAGCCGAAAACGTAATCCACAAAAAGAGTAAGAAGATTAGATTTGCTGATGAAGCCGGTGGTAAGCTATGTCATGTAAAGTTATTTGAGGATGACATGGTTTCTCTATTGGATTCTAATAGCGAAAAACCAGAACTGCTTGCTTAAGTAATTTCAAATCAATTCCTTGTCGTATGTTCACATCCTTGGTACTTATTTATTGACCAGATGCTGATAATAAACAGAGATATTGCTACAACAGTCCTAAATTCAAGGTACGCTTGATACTACGGCTAAATTATATGATATTCAGCTATCTTGTATGTGTTTCCTTTCTGTTTGTATGCAATCAAATGTCAAGATATCAAGTAATTTTAGATATTGAAATTCGAGTGATTTTCTTGAATGTGTTATTCAACAATCATAGACTTGTATCATAACTTACATGCATATCTTCATTTCACACTCACACTCGCATGCACACCCACACGCACGTGCATTCATGCACAAACACCCACACGAGCGTATAGGCTCACGCTCACCCGCACATGCAAGCTCACTCACACACGCCTGCTCACGCATATACATGTGGTACGATTGAATTCGTTTAAGAAGAAATATATAGATGACTGCTCATTATACATTACTGAAATTTCAGATTATTATTTATTTTCGTAATATCATATGATAATGATACAATTATTTTTTGGTTCAATATTACTCATATCATCATCTTCGACCTTTTAATCACAAATCAGAATCTCCCAAATTTCCGAAAATGCTTCAACAATCACTCGATGATATTGCTTCGAATTCAAACACAAAAGACATAGCAAAAGCTGCTCCAAATCCTTAACATCAAACATCTGTTTCTCCATTATCATCTCCAACATTGATTTCCTGAAATCCTCCTTCGGATTCTCCGATTTCTTCACCACTGCAAAGCTCTTCTCCATTAACATCTCCAAATTTCCATTTCGTTTATATTTCAATCTTGTTTTCTTGTTTCTACATCTATTTTCTTCTTTTGACGAAGAAACTACGGTTTCAGTTTCTTCATGAACTCTGTCTCGATGTTCAGCACAGCCAACCGATAAAATCTTGGATGAAATTTGCCGTGTGTAGAAACTTTCCTCCGGCGTGGACGGCGGAGGAGCAGGGAGGTTAGGGTAGTTGGTGTCGAATACTTTGCGGTTAATCAGAGAAGGTTTGTAAATGGAAGGAAGAGAAGGATGATGGAGTTTAGAGCGACAGAAATGGAAAGAAGGAATGACATTAGATAGCTTAAGCTTGACATTGAAAAGCTTCCCCATATGCATACAAAAAGTGTTGGATGAAATGCTTGAGTGAGAGAAGTGATGAGTATATATAAGAAAGGAAAGGCCGGCATAGGTACGCGTAAACAATACTCACTACTACTGCTGACTAAATCCAACACTGACGAATTCGCTTTGTGACCAATTTTGGTATTAACATGAAAGTTAGGTTTGAATTTTTTTACCTTTGTTGTGTTCCAAAACGTCCAAATGTTCCAAGTTTCGATGAGAAAATGACTTCTTGTGGACTAACTCTTTCCAAATTTCTCCAAATATATCAAAATTTGGTATACAAAACGGAATTCATTGTTACTTTTATCTTACAAAATTTGGAGAATTTTAATAATTTTAGTTAAAAGTTTTAATAATATTTCACAAAATTTTGAAATATAATTTATATTGAAAATACATTTTCATGACATGAAATTTTATAACTTGACTGTTCCAAATTTCTCGAATGAATTATTGGCCAAGCACTATAACAAATTTAAGAAAAAAACTTTTCAAAATTTCAAAGTTATAATCCCAAAGCACTTATGGATTTTCAATTTTCACAAAAATTTGATTAAAAAAAAGTTAATAATTAATTGAATTTAATATTACATGCAGCCATACGTTTGACGGATTCCATTTATCACTCCAAATCTTTTTATTGAGAAATATAAAATAAATTATAGTATTTTTGTTGTGAAAAATAACAAGAAAACGACAAAATAAAGCTGTCGGGAATCCAAATGACAAGTGGACAACGAAAACTAGTCATGCTGACCGGGCCGATATTGGGCTTCAAATTGGTCTCATGTGGCCCATTTTAAAAATTGGACTGGTCCATGATCGGCTGATATTGGGCTTTAATTTGATCTTATGGCCCACTCTAGAACTGGACTGGTTCTAGATTGGGCTTCATGTTGACCAAATCTGGCCCACTTACAAATTTGGTTCTCCGATATGAGGCCCAGTAATAATAATTTTAATTTCCAGCAGAACTCAATTTTTAA
Source organism: Francoa sonchifolia (assembly GCA_036897585.1). Classification (NCBI taxonomy): domain Eukaryota; kingdom Viridiplantae; phylum Streptophyta; class Magnoliopsida; order Geraniales; family Francoaceae; genus Francoa; species Francoa sonchifolia. The sequence continues at coordinate 3,329 of JAYMTB010000489.1, read as the reverse complement.
TATTCAAATTGAAAAAAATAATTGTACTATTCATTTATCTGGCAATGCTAAAGCCACTAGCACTTACTCTAGCCACACTCTAAAAAGCTTATTTACTTTTTCTTTTTTTTAGTATCAAATTTATAGGTTATATAAGCAATCGAACTATTTTTTAGATAATGTAAATCCTAAATATATTGGGTACATTCATCAAATTTCATCAAAACTTCCATTAATTAAAAGAATAAGACATATTTGGATTAATTTGAATTTTAATCTAATTTTTAATCTATTTAAATTTTATCTAAATTTATGATGCACAAGTCCAGTTCTCAAGTAGGCCATAAGATCAACTTAAAGCCCAATATCAGACGATCATGGACCAGTCCAATTTTTTAAATGGGCCGCACAAGACCAATTTGAAGCCCAATATCTGCCCTATATGAGGCCCAGTAATAATAGTTTTAATTTCCAGCAAAAATCGATTAGTTTGAGATATTTTAATATTCAAATTGTAATAAATAATTGAACTATTCATTTATCTAGCAATGCTAAAGCCAGCAGCACCCTCTCTAGCAAAACTACCTTAAAATAAAGACAACAAAAAAACTGCCTAAAATCGTGCAGACACGACACCTAAATTGAAGGAAAACCTCAAAGCCAATTCCAAATTCCTAGTTCTTCAATATTTCTCACCATTTCCATACAAAAACCTTCTGTCCATCGAAATCTGCTTGAAACAAATTTTTTTTATTTTTTCCAAAGGAATTAGGAAGGTAAAATTCCTTCCTTTTTTCCATTTGGGTTCCTTAGTTTCCCTCTTTTTTTCTCCAATGAGGAAATTGTGTCGAAATTACGACAAGGAAGATGGACTTGATACTGTCTTGGAGGTACCTATACCGGAAGAAATGTTTACCAATATGGGTAGCAATGCTGCTGTCCGATGGCAGAATATGAGAGCTTTAATGAAAGCTCAAACTGGGGATAAAAAGGCACATTTATCAGCTGGTTCTAATAAGGAATTTATGGCATTGCTTAAACTTGTTGGGTCTCCTCTTATTCCTTTTCAGGTTCAATCCGATCAAGGTCTCAATCGACCCATTAGAGATTGTAATATTGTAAGTCTAACAAAATTTCGAAACTTAAATCATGGTTGAAAATTTACTCACATATCAACAATTCTTTTGAAAACAGGAAGCTTCGACAGCAAAGTATATAGTGCAACAATATGTAGCAGCAACAGGGGGGCAAGCAGCAATGAATGCAGTAAGTAGCATGTATGCAGTGGGACAGGTGAAAATGGTAGGATCAGAAATGCACCAAGGTGATGAAAGTGTTCGAGCAAAGGAAAATTCAGAAGTTGGTGGATTTGTGCTATGGCAAAAGAATCCTGATATGTGGTACCTTGAATTGGTTGTCTCTGGATTCAAAGTTAGTGCTGGTAGTGATGGCAAGGTTGCATGGAATCAGTCTTCTTCCCAACCTTGTCATGCTAATAAAGGCCCTCCGAGACCCCTTCGTCGTTTTTTCCAGGTAATCTAAGAGCAAACAAACAACAAAATTATGTTTTTTCAGAGGTAATCTAAGAGCAAACAAACAACAAATTTATTCGGCAAACATATGGTTCCCATTCAATAAATCATGCATTATATCATTACCTTTGTGATTTCAGGGATTAGACCCACGATCCACAGCAAACTTGTTCCTAGATGCAGTATGCATTGGAGAGAAAACATTAAGAAAAGAAGACTGCTTTGTACTAAAACTTGAAACTTCGCCAAACATTCTAAAAGCGCAAAGTACACCAAACACTGAAATGGTTCACCATACCATCTGGGGTTATTTCAGTCAACGGACAGGATTACTAGTACAATTTGAGGATACAAAGCTAGTGAGGATGAAATCTGCAAGAGGAAACAATAGTGTATTTTGGGAGACAAGCATGGAGACCATTATTGAAGATTACAGATATGTTGATGCACTCAATATTGCACATTGTGGAAAAACATCTGTATTGTTGTATAGATATGGAGAAGCTTATAATCATAATCGAAGAATCGAGGAGACATGGAGAATTGAAGAGGTTGATTTCAATATTTGTGGATTATCCATGGATTGCTTTCTGCCTCCTGCAGAAACAAAGGAAGAAGATGGAGAACAAGGTGGGGATAAGTGATATAGTGTTGATTGATTTTAAACCAAAAGGGAGTTTTAAGTTTGTTTCCTTAATCTAAAAAACAATATAAAGTTACGGAATCAATGTATATATAGGCAATGGTAGTAGCAGCAAACAGAAATTTTTTATACTATATAGCTTTTCTGGAATTGCTATGTCCATTATTTCTCTATTTACTCTATTGGGTTGTTCTATAATAAGTAGCATTTACTTCTTAGAAGATAACTAAACTGCCAATTCTATGTTTTATTGATGTCAAGATCATATATGAAAAGTATTTTATTTTCATCAATTGTTTGTATCAATGGTTGTTCAACATATTATCCCAATCAACAATGCAATGCTTGGAATTATCTATTTCTCCTTCTATATAAGCAACCAAATAGCACATCAGAATATCTGTATAGGAATGAATATAAATGACACTCTAACATTCACAATTTTATCAAACATAACCTAGAAATCAACCATCATAAAGCATAAATGTGTTATAATGCTCAGAAGATGCATAGCAAATCATAGACAAGTCTCAGATGTCCAGACATAATAGAAGCTACTTCATCACAGCATCCCAGAAACAAATATCATATTATAAATCTATTGATTGCCAAGCAACTTGAATTATATAGCCTAACTAACTTACAAAGATGCATAATGGCAAAAAGAATGCTGATAAAGAACTCAGAGAATTCCAAAAATGGAGACGCAGACAATCAACATGGCATCAGTTCAGACCGCCCGTCTGCTATTTCTCATCATTGAATTTATTATCAAACCACCATAACTATCGCATCAATAGTCTAAGGATCAAATCCTAAAATATAATTCACTTTTCAGAAGCAAAAATTTAATAGATCCTAAACACAAGAGTCAATGGAAGGAATTCACAGGCACATGCTATGGATTTCAGTTCCAAAAGACACAAAACACGGCCGAGAAGAAAATTAGCTTTCATGAAACATAAAATGAAATTGAATTATCTATCGGATTAATGGCATCAGATAATAAGCGGAGTTTTTGTCAACACAGAAATTCAGTCTGTAGGATAAGAAATTATTCATCACTTGCCATATTTCCATGAACATCGTTCGACTCTATCAAATCAGTAGCAACTATGCAAAATCATTACGAAATGAGAACATTAATCACCGAAAATAGTATCGGAAGGTCCATT
>JAYMTB010000488.1:0-14006 GCA_036897585.1 Francoa sonchifolia | reverse complement strand
CCTTTACCAAATCCTGAAAAAAGAACTAACAATCATAGTTGTGGGAGTGGTCGACGCCAATCACCAGAAAAGATTTCATGGAACGTGCTGGATCTCAAGGGTGAGAATTACTTCTCGTGTGCTGTTGGGAGAATGCGTACCAATGCTCGCTATCTACTCGGATCCTCAGATGATGTCGTTTCGTTTCTGAAGGAACTGTCCGATGCAGCTTTATCACCATCAAGTTGAGTAGTTTTACATGCTCGTGTTTATCTAACTCCTATGTCTAAGCCACACATTCTCCAGTTTCTAGTTCAGTTTTCGTTTAAAGTTTCTGTTCAGCCAATATAATTTTGGTACCAATGACTATACTCTTGTTATTTTTCAGGTTAATGAAATTAGTAATAAGAATAAAGTTCTCTTTTTTGGGTAAATAAATAAGTATATGCCATCTCACATCGATAAGTTAATTTCAGACTCGGATATTCATGGAAAAAAAACTCAAAATAATTAAATTTCAATGGAATACAGAGGTTTCAAACTCGGAAGCTTACAGAAGACTAATGATAAAAACAGAAGTATAAACCCCGATGAAAGTTGCATCTATAACAGAATAATGAGTAAACCAGATAAATAAACATTAAGCTAACCTAAATCCATCATACCTTTTAGAAATCCCGCAAGGGTGAATTCTGAAACTACAAATCGAAAACCACCCATTACGCGGATACTTTCTTATTTGGCTCGAATGCATACTTAATCAGCGACTCCTTAATTGAAAGCAACTCAGGAAACTCGTTTTTCAATTTTGATGCATCCATTTCGTTATTGCTTCGTGGGGCGACTATCACCTTTGCTTGCTCTTCTAATGTGAAGTTCGCCCACTTAAAGTCGGGGTCAATATAGTTCTTGTACATCTCGAGGATTTCATTGTGGCTCACAACACCCGGGTTTGTGAAGTTCCATATACCCGTCAAATTTCTCTTTGCCATCTCGATTGAAATGGGTAAAAGTTCATCCAAAACGGTCATGCTGTTTGGAATATTAACGACTTTGTTATAACGGGATATCTTTGTAATGAAGTTACGCGGGTTGTTCAGATCAGATGATATTGGCATTCGGACTCTAAGGGTGCAGACATTGTCATAGTTTTTTAACAGCTCTTCAACCTAGTCGAAAAAAGAGTGAAAACATATTAGATTGCAATGTAAAAAGTCGATATAAAAACTGAACTAAGAGCAAGACCCAAGAATCAGATCAAATTACCATGGCCTTAGTTTTAGAATAGAAAGAACCCGTGAAATTGGGAGTGTCTTCCTCTTTAAATCCAATGCCAGAACCTTCGGGATGTTTAGCATCATACTCGAATATACACCCAGTTGCAAAATTAAACACCAGAATACCATGCTCTCGGCATACATCTGCCAAGGTTAAGATTCCGACAACATTAGCACGAATAGTTTCTGTTTTATGGGATTCGCACCAATCAACGTTAGGTCTGCCAGTGACACCAGCAGCATTGATAACATGCGTGGGTTTTATAGTTTGAATGTCTGCCAAAATCTGTGGACGATTCTCGAGACGCCCTCTTCCATACTCAAACTGAATTCCCTGCTTCACACATATCTGCCCAAGGAGACCACCAATCCACCCAGTCCGACCATAGATCAAGAATTTCAACGACGGCTTTTTAGGAGACCCGCTAAGTTTTGAAGGAGGAATCACCATCCTGGTCTGATTAGAATTATTTGAGACGTAAGATTCAGATTTCCCCTCTTCAGACCCATCGAAATGCATGCCACCTGGCATCATTAGCATTCTTGGATGCGGAAGCAGTGCCCCAGACACATCACCCCACCAATCAGGATTCTGGGTATACCAATCCATAGTCTTCTTCAACCCTTCTTCCCATGTAGTGTGTTCCGACCATCCCAAGACCTTCAGCTTCTGATCATCTAAAAAGTACCTCTGATCATTAAATGGCCTGTTCTCAACAAACTCGATACTAGCATCTGGGTCCTTTGAAAAAAGCTTGCATATATCTTTGGCCACATCAATGACTCTCCTTTCCTTCTTTGTCCCGATATTGTATACATGGCCAACCTCTCCTTTATGAAGAATGACTTCAAAAGCCTCAGCAACATCTTCACAATAGAGATAACTCCGCACATTAGCACCATCTCCATGGATTGGGAGAGTCTTCCCACTCATAGCCAAAAGAATGAATTTTGGAATTAACTTTTCGGGAAACTGATTAGGCCCGTAAACATTGTTTCCACGGGTTGTTATCACAGGTAACCCATATGACCTACCATATGCCATGACAATCATTTCTGCTCCAGCTTTGGTAGCAGAATATGGATTTGTTGGCAGGAGTTGGGAAGCCTCATGGTTTCCAACAACGGCATCCTCATCAGTTTCCCCATAAACTTCATCAGTGCTTACATGGATAAACCTACGGATCTGGCCAGTGACTTTGCACGCTTCTAGGAGGACGTGAGTGCCATAGATATTGTTTGTTGTAAACTCAAAGCTGTTACCAAAGGAGTTGTCCACATGGGTTTGAGCGGCAAAGTGCATAATTGTGTCAATGCACTCAGTAATGAGAAGGTAGTTGACAAGGTCAGCACTGCCTATGTCTCCCTTAACAAACTTGAAGTTGGGAGAGGATTTTGAGGGATTGAGGTTCTTAAGATTCGAGCAGTAATCAAGCTTGTCAAGGACAACAATTTTGTAATCTGGGTAGCTACGGACGAGCCGATTGGCAACATGGGATGCAATGAAGCCAGCAGCCCCAGTAATGAGGATGTTCTTAGGTGTATATGTTCCCATGTCAAAGCAGCTTCTAAACTAGAAAATTCTAAACTCAGAATCACAGATTAAAAAGACGTGCAGAATCAAAATATATTACAGAACCCAACAGCACAGATGAAACTAACACATATCAATTACATATTGGCTACATTTGGTTGATAAGAAAGCAGGGTAAGAATTACCTTGTATTCCAATGGACAACACAATCAGATCTAGTATAGCAATTTGCTTAATAAAGTTGTGTTTACGACTCAGTTCCACAGGCAACCAAAGAAATGATCATACATAAGAAGATAGAGCCAACCTATCCTTTATATCATTTTCATATTTTCAGAAATTATATTGAAAATGCATTATGGCTCAATCAGAGGAACCAAGCAAACTAAGATCACAAAGCAGAAACTGGATCTCTCACCTTTATAACTTCAAAGTCCACCATTTATCACCAGATCAAATACAAACAAGAGAGAAAAAAGTACTAATAAATGCAGATCTACATAGGTATCTTACAAACCCATTATTATATTCACAAACCCAATTTTAAAAAGTAACTTGAGATCTGAATCCAAATACTCCTAATCATGCATTAGTAGCAAACATATCCAACCGAATCATACAATAAATATTCAAAAAACATTATTCACATTAATACATCAAAGCAACCAGAAATCACATTTCTCAACAGATCTACAAAAATTAGCAAATACCCAGATCAAGAAACGTGCATCAAACAACACAAAACACCCTAAATCACATTCACAATCAATTTCAAACACAAAAAAAAAAAGTAAGGATTTCACATACCCAGATCAATCACCCACTGATCGGCAGATTCAATTGATTGTTTCAAAAAAGCAAGAGAGAGAGAGAGAGAGAGAGAGATTCAAACGAGGGAATTGAAGAAGAACCCAGATAGATTTTGAAACAAGAAAGAGAGATGGAACATTATATATATATATACATATATAAATAGATAAATGAAACTAGAAAAGAGTGAGACACTCAAGGAGAACCATGAATGAGTAAGAAGAGTAAAATGGTAATGAAAATTGAAAGTCTTGATTAGGGGAAAGAAAGGGTTGGTTTGGCACAAAATGTGTGACGCCAACAAACATGTGTCGGTGGAAATTGCCGACTCCTGCTCATTCGGAATTTTACCCACCATTATCAAATTTCACTGCTTTTCAATCTTCATCACTCCTTTCTTTCATTTTCTTTATATCCCCTATTTTCCTTTTCTAATTTTGGTCTTTAGAGAGCCTTTGGTTCATCAAATTTAGTCAAATTATGATTTGGTAATTTTGATTTTTATAAATGTGGAAACCCTGATTTTGGCAATTCCGAAATATAATAAATAGTAAATTAAATTTTTATTTTCAAATCTGCATAATATCATGTAATAAGATATTTTTGTAAAATAAGAATTTTATTCCATTAATTCATGTTCTAATAAAATAAAATACTCATAATTTTCGAAATTTTCGAAATTTAACTAAACATAATAATCAATCTAATTTTGAATGTTGATTTTAGAAATATTGATTCTTAAAGAAATGCTGATTCCAGAATTTAATTATAAATACGAAATCATAATTTTGATAAACAAGCTCTCCTTTAGAGTTTATTTATTTATTTTTAATTTAATTATTTCAAAATTTTCAAAAAAAAAAACAGTGAGAAATAGTTGTAAATTTGTGTTATTTAGAAAGAAAAAATGGGTAAAACGAATTTTTAGTCATCTTTATGTTGGAATGTGAGTGAAGTATATTTTAGTAACAAACTGATGTTTACAATCTCATAAATATTCATTAAAATATAATAAAGGTTGATTGTCATGGTTGGGATTTGATGTTTTACTCCAAGAAATTTGATTACCATAATTTTGATTTAAATGTGTTGTTATCACATGTCTATCAAAGGGAAATTAATTTTATTGATAGTAGATCAAGCTAACATAACACTTTATTTCCTAATTTACATGCTTCCCAATTCAGAACTAAACCCATTAGGAGATAATACAAAACCCTACTCCATCAGATTCCAGATTTCAATCCTCAGTTCCTTTTTCCTGATTTCAATCTCTGTATAAAATTTCACCCAAGAAATCGATTTCTGTTCAAATTCCAGAAATCAATCTCTCTCTCTCTCTCCATCAATCGAATCAATCATGCCTCGCTTTCTTCAATCTCCGTCGCCGTTATCTCCGCTGATGTCTCCGCCATCACCGTCACCACCACCTCGTAACTTCATCTTCAATCCAACATTAACGGAGTTTCTCTATCTCGTCATCGCCGCCGTGATGATCTATTCATGCTGTATCATTTCCTGCTTCCGTACATTCAATCGCCAAACAACAGATCAGACCGAGACTGAAACCGAAGATCCAAATCCAAACGCAACGAATTCCGCTGCGCTACAAAAACTGGAGGCGATGAAGAAATTACTACCGATACTCCACATCGACGCGAAGAATCAGAAAGAAGAAGCAGAAAATCGCGGCGGAGATACAGAGTGTGCGATCTGTTTGGATGAATTTGAAAGCGGGGATGAAATTAGGGCTTTACCTGTTTGTGGCCATAGATTCCATGCGTACTGTGTTGATTATTGGTTCGTTGAGAAATACAGCTGTCCTATTTGCCGGAGCGGGGTGATTGAGATTCGTGATCAGTGAGCACAATCAGTTACAGCAACGGATTCTGTTAGAGAATTTGTTAGATTCCAGATAATTAGTTTGTAATACCCATTTAATCTAATTTGTTAGATTGCCATTAGATTATCAAACTAATTATGGGGCATATAAAGTTTGATATTATGGAGGTCTCATATTTTAATTTGTATAGGAATAGAAAAGGGGATTGGATTATGGATGAGCATGATTGGTAAATGGGCGGGCGGGTTCAGTTTGAATGGAGTGAATGCTTAATGCCCCATAATTTGCAGTTCAAATAGGCAAATTTTGGGTTCAGAGTACGGGCCAAGTCACCTATCTAGCCCAGAAGAAAATCACACAAAATGTAGCCTTTGGGCCATTATCTTTTGTTTAGGCCTCTCTCTAATAAGCCTTGTTTAGGCCATTATGTAGCCCACACAAATGAAATTAATAAGTTTTATTTTTTACAAAGTAATTTAATTTGAATTATCAATTTAAACCAATTTTTATATATATAATTCTTTTCAATTATGATAGGTAGAGGAATTTGGCAGAGACTTTGTTGATTTTTGGACAAATCCTCCCCCACCTACGACTAGTTTAATGAATCCTCATCGTCCCTTATCCTAACTTATAATATGCGTGTGAAACAATAATTCCAGCATATTAATTTTAGGCTTCAATATCTTTTGACCTCCTAGATTTTACTTGTGTAATAAATAACTCCCTCGACTCTTACTTGTGTAATAAATAGCTCCCTCTACTCTTAAAAGTCCCAAATAACTCCTTCAATTTTTATTTTTCTCCCTGCTATTTTACTTCCCTCCAATTTCTGTTAAGTGACACCTCTAATCTTTTATTTTAAAAAAAAAACAAAAATATAAATTTTTCTTCATCTTTTCTCTCTCCAAACCTTCTTCTTCCTTCTCTCAATTCTTCAACAATGACACATTTTTTTTTCTTATTTTTTTCAAATAATAATATTGAGCTCATAGGTAATCCACTAAACTCAACCCACCTTCTCATTTTTCAAACCCAAACCTAACTCATATGTCTAGACCAATCGAACTCAATCTTGGGTTATCTACTAATCCCTCTTTCGATTGTTTAGTTTCGCATTGATACAGTTATCAAAATTCAGATATTGGAATCAATCTGAGTTATTTTTTTTTCGGACCTAACCTATATATCAATTAGAAATGACAAGAAATAAAAGAAGAAGGAGATGAGAGAGAAAATAAATTTAAATTTTGAATTTTAAAAAATAAAAAATAAATCAAGGTGTCACGTAGACCATTTAATAGAAGTTAGATGGAGGTTAAACGACATGGGATAAAATAAAAATCGAGAGAGAAATTTGGGACTTTTAAGAGTCGAGGGTCTGTTTGTTGCACAAGTAAAAATTTAGGGAGGTCAAATGTAGTTAAACCTTAATTTTATTACTTTTTCCGGAAATATTTTATTTTATTTTCAGACATAAATGCATAATTGACATTTTCATAGACAATTCACATCAATTATAAAAGGGACCAAAATGTCATTTTCATATTATATAGGCTCCTAGACTAGTCCTAGCAACCCAAATATTTTTCTTCATTTATTTTATATTAATAATAATACACATAATATTATTGCAAAAAAATTAGTACAATCCATACTTCAATTATTTGAGTTTATTAAAAGAATTAATTTTATTAATCCAATAAAATAAAGTATAACAAAACTACCTAAATTTTGTCCTTGTTCATTTATATTTGATGATAATTGTATTTTTGACTTTTGCTATAGCATTTGAACAGTAAATTCTATTAAAGATTGCAGTAAATAAGAATAATTTAAATAAAAAATAACAACCAACACCCCTCCATGATTGATCAATAAATAAATAAAAATAAAGTTGACTTTTGAATTTAAGAATATTTGAAAATTGTTATATGTAAAAAGTTTGTTTTTGCATGTATAATTACTCAACCTATTCAATAAAATAACTTTATTTTAAATTTAAATAAATATTTAAAATGGGTTGGATGGACAGCTACAAAATCTTTTGTCCTATTCCCAAGTGTCCACATTTTTCACATATAACTCTGAAAATTAATATACATAATATTATTTCTTTAATTTTATGTTGTTATAAGTAATAATGGGTAAAATAATATTTTATTAAAAAGTGATAAAAAAAATTGAATTGAAAGCAATGTGACATAATAAAATCTTGTTTTACAAGTCAATTTCATCAATTTTCACATGTGTATATTGCTTGTTTGCTACAAGTTTTTTCTTTTTTAAACATTATTAAAAAGAAAATGTATTTATAGAGAAAAATGATGATTTTATATATTATTCATAGAATTGTGTCAAAACCTAAACATATATATCTCATTTAATTTCAAAATAATAAAAGTAAAATAATTATTTGAATAAAAATAATTATTGAAAATATTGTAGTCTTGATTAACAAAAAGAGTTGGCACGTTTACAATATGACAAGAAGAAAGAAGCATATGCTCTGTAACTACACGCGCCAAGGGTGTCCGAAGATGGGTGGATGATGGACGCTGTAAGAGAAAGATAATATAAGAATTCCGTACAAGTTGGTTTGATTAAACCTGGCCGAAAGTGGGCGAACCATTCTATTCCATATTTCACCAAACGGGTAGTGATATCAGAGAGTCAAAAGCCCTTATAAAGTAGTAAAGTTGGGATTTTTCTTGAATTTTTGGGTGAGAGAGAAAAAGGGAAGTTGTTTGTGGGTTGATTTTTTTTATCTGGGTTTTGTTGATTTTGTGTGGATAGTGTTTTAGTTGAAGGATTTGATGGTTGTTTTTGCTACTGATGTTGTCCTTTCTATCTGCAAGGATGTAGCTGGAATTGCAGGTAATTTCTCTTATTCAGTACTTGTATTGATGGTAGATCTAATTCTTATGGATTTCTTGCATTTGTTGATTCAATGATTAAGACCGATCATTCCATTTGAATAGAAAATGAATATTTTGAAGTTATTAGTTCATGGGTTCCTGGTTTTTGTTGAAACTTGAAAGAGGATTAATCAGTTGTTCAATTGTCATTGTTAGCTTTGAGTAGTTTGAGTTTGTGTCAAGTTTAAAGAAGAGTGATTTATATAGTGTGGAATTTGAGTTTCACTTTTTGAAAGCAAACATTTTGGAATTATTGAGCTTGGGCTTTCTTGAAAGAAAGAATTGCATAGATCTCAGCTCTGAAGTCCTTGATATTGCTGTATAAGTGTGCATTTTGTTTAGATTTAGGTTGTGGTTTGATTGAATTACGCTAGGAAGCCTTTTCACCTGAAGTACGGGGTAAGTTATTTTCTGGTAGAGTGAGGGAATCTGATTGATTAGCGTTTATGAAATACATTTGTTGCATTTGAAAACAAAAATTAAATTTATTTGACTGATGAGTATAGTGTTCCTTCTCGACATCAATATAAGATTTCAAAGTGGAAATCTAACTGTGTTGCTTAATTCATAGTATAACTTAAGTAGTTGGAATTTGTGGAATTATAGTTGTAAGGTTTCATTTGCGCATTAATATCAACGGAGGTGATTTTCATAGATAGTCAAAATGAGAGGCGCAATTGGACTTATTTGATGCCAATAGTTCGGAATTTGACTTTGGGACCTGTACAAATTTTTGGCCTATTAGTGAAAATGTGATACTAATCTGATAACTTCAGCTGTTTGTTCCTTTACAAAAAAAAATGTTGAATTTGGGGCATCATATTCTACAATTCTGTCATAATGTATCATTACTAGCTTATTGCAGGAAACATCTTTGCCTTTGGGTTGTTTGCTTCCCCCATGTAAGTTTGGTTTCTGACTACTCATCCTGTTGTAATGATGTGAATGATAATGAGAATTCAACGGTAATTCAAACCCTAACTGGTTTCTTTATCTCCTATCAATTTCCAGACCGACATTTAGAAGAATTGTCAGAAATGGTTCAACTGAACAGTTCTCAGGGTTGCCCTATATATACGCTCTCTTGAACTGTTTGATCTCTATGTTGTATGGCACGCCTGTCATATCTACTGATAATGCAATGGTTATGACCGTCAATGCTATTGGGGCAGTTTTTCAATTAGCCTACATTATCCTCTTCATAATATATGCCGAGAAATCAAAACAGGTTATTTATTCAACTAAGTTCATTTCCACTATCATTTCGATGAGTGTTTGACAGATTTAGTGTTCTAACCATTCATCTATCGTTGTCGTAATTGTTGCTGACAGGTGAGGATGTTGGGATTACTATTGGCAGTTTTTGGCTTCTATGCAGTCATTTTAGTTGGAAGCTCGCTAATATCTGACCGTGAGTTACGAAGGATCATTGTTGGTGTATTGAGCGCTGTTTCTCTCATATCAATGTTTGGTTCACCATTGTTTGTAATTGTAAGTCAAGTACTGCATTGAACAAATTTTTTTGATATTTTATTCAAATTTAAAACTTGCTTAACAACTGTGTTGTGCAGAATTTGGTGATCCGAACGAAGAGTGTTGAATTCATGCCATTTTATCTCTCCCTTTCCACCTTTCTTATGAGCACCTGTTTCTTCTTATACGGATTCTTTAATTCAGACGCGTTTATTTATGTGAGCTTCCTCTATCAGATTCACTTTTTTACTGAACTATCTATTAATCATCCATATAGACAGATAACTTTACTCTCTCTTTTATTTTTTCGAATTTCAGGTCCCAAATGGGATAGGAACAGTTTTGGGGGTTGTACAACTAATACTGTACTTTTTCTATAAAAGTAAATCTAGAGAAAACTATAGCGAACCCTTGATAGTCTCATATCCATAAGAATTTGGAAGAAAGGTAAAACGCAAATTTGGATGATTTCATTTTGTTATCCACTTGTTTTGTAGTTATGTTTATGGTGATTGTGTATTTTTTTTTCAGGGTGGATAATTCTTTTGTTGGGGATATATTGTAATTCAAAACCGCGTTCTATTCTTTTATATATTAATATAATAAATTCGTTTTACTTGTTGTGTGAAACGAGTATTGACTGTATACTTTATAAGCAGAGAAAGCAATGGGAACACTTCTTTCTGTTCAGAGCTACATGTGCTTGCTGCATTAAATAGATTAAGTGTCTGAAAAATAATGCATCCTCTAATGTCCTATTCGTACGTATAAGTGAAACAAATTATGTAAGGCATCGACTGAACAGTGATGACTTGTTTGAGGAAAAAGAATCTCCTATCTTCCACGCCTCTGGTATTCAAGCGCTGACACAAAATCTTGCACATTTCTTGCAGCTCGCAAATTGTTTAAGTAGTCAATTAAGTTCATTATGTTCACTTTTTCGATTCCAAGTTGTAAATTCCTACTTGCCAATTGACATGTTATAGAAGAGTGTTGTTGTAACTGTCTAGTGATTGTATTATTACTTTCCCAAAACAGATTACAATGATGTGTTGCTTCAAGATCTTGGCATGCAATGTCATACAGGAAGTGGGAATTCAAAAGTTCCATCTATCTCCTTTCATGGCTGCATCCATGAATGTTACTTTCATTTTATTGACGTATTCTGATTAGATGTATTGGCTAGTTGTCAGATCATATGTGAGTCGGTCCACTAGATTCATAGAATTAGTCGAATATCGTTGTAATTAGTAGTAGTTATAAGCAAGCAGCTATGTTACTCGGCTAATCTTTTGTGGGTAGCACATAGCGAGAGCGGGTTTAGTTGTTATTTCTATGGATATGTAGAAATATTGTTGCAGATAAAAGAATCGAAGAAATTAAACAACAAAGAGTCAAGTTTTGACTTCAAAGATGTTTTGTGGAGCATAGCCAACTAAGAACTATAAGTGGTGGCCTGAAGTTCTCCAACAGCATGTCTTAGGTATGTTTTCCCATCACTTGTGAAGCAGTTACTGGTTTTGTTCATTTCCTTGTTTATTTACAATATCAGTTAAGAAAAATTGCTCACTAGTAATTCGTGGAATGCAAATGTAAGGATTTATTATTGCAAAATAGAACAATCTGTTTCCGTTTTCTTACAATCAGTAGAGCAAGAATCCCATATGGACGAAAATTACAGCAGATCCTTCAAAGTAGTTCTCACAACTGTTTTACTCTGCACATGAATACAAATTCTGTTAGTCAATGAAGATATAATGTCGGCACAAATCAAAATGCTATTGAGTTAAGTTTATGCTCGAGTTTTACACACCACCAGAATGGGAACACGGGTCTTGGACTAAACTTTTATTACTACTACTATATCAGAAAAATGTAAAGAGAATTGATCACTTCCATATGTTGGTTGCAGGGTGATTTATACGTTCAAAAAAGTTAGATGATTTTACCAAGTTGCGTATTAACTTCATTTTTATTCTCTGTCGGTCTAGTTTACACTTGAGTTTTACACACAACCAGAAGTAAAGAGGGGCGTCAGACTTAACTATTACTAATATGATTGATCAGAAAATTGATGATCTCCTAAACCACTGTCAAAATGTTGGTTGCAGGGTGTTATAGAGGTTCCTGAAAGCCGGATGATCAAAAGAGACACGAAAACAAGGGAATTAACAAAACCAGGTACTACTTCATTCTGCAACCGTGAATTCATCTTTGATTCGTAAATTTTCAATCTTTACAAGCAAAATGCATGAAACATAAACACGGGTCAGTTTCATACTCACCTGTTGTGTAATCCCCGTGCAAGAATCCTCCACTCCTGAATCTTGAAGCAACCTACCTCTTTCATCATACAAAATCAACCCACTAAACCGCGGCAGCTCACATTTCTCCCCCATAAGAATAGGCCTTTGCCACACCGGCGACACTGAATTATGACTCTGCCAACCCCCAGCTGCTATCTCCCTTCCTTCCATCTCCATCAACAATGTCGGCAATGGCATTGCCATTTCCTCCGATGGCGACAGCCTCTTCTCCCATCTCCCAAAACTACCACCATCCTCCTCCCATTTCTTACCTCTACACCTAATGGAACCCATTAAAACCCGTTTAATCGACTCCCAACCACAACCAAATTCAACCCTTTTCCTACCAATATCTGGAGAATCGAGTTTGTTTCTTTGAGCTCTTTTGTATGACACCATTGTTGTGAAAAATTGCTTCAATAGTTGATGTCTTGCATATTGATAGTGTTGGTTGCAAATACTTGGAATATTTTTTGAGAAACTTTAATGGGCTTCACGTGGTTTATCACCGCTAGATGGGCTTGGGCCCGGGCCTCATTAAGGGGCTTTTATTGGTTTAGAGTGTATCACCGAAATGGAAGTTAATATAGCCACGTGGTCACGTGGTATTTTATTGAAAAAGATAATAATTAAATCACTAAAAATAAAAATAATATTCCTAGTTTCCTTGTTTTTATTTTTCTCATTCTTTGAATGGCAAGGAGTTCAACAATGGCTCTGTTTCTCTCTGTGGATTCTTCATAGTCAACAACATCAAATTTTTCATCTACTTTACTCTTAAGATCCATTTGTTTTTTTTAATTTATTATATTATAACTTAAATATATTTTTGGTAACTTAAGGTGGAAATCAACATCCAAAACAGTCAAGATTTAGATTTGAGCCAATAATCAGATCCATAATTCAGCCTTAACAGTATGTAAATTAATTAGGTGTAATATCTTTGCTTTGAAAGATCTTATTTTTGTGCTTGAACTTGTACTGGTCTGGGTATGGGCATGACACTCACATTCAATGATCTTCTTTGGCTCTGCCTAAGGAATTACTTTCTGGTTTTGTTCTTCAGTATCCGGTTTGTTCGGCTTTCTGTTTCAGTTTTGTTTACTCATTTGATTCTTTGAATTTAATCATTATTGTGTCTGTAATTTAATGGGATTCTTGAATATGGTTGCTCATTAGCTCTCATGAAAGTTTTCGAAAAGTCATAATTATACTCTGCAATTCTGTTTCGGACTTTAGAATCCACCATTTTTATTCCAATCCATCTAGTCCATTGGACTGATCGTTCTTGTGAATGGATTCTTTAACTTCGCCTGTCCTAATCGTTTTAGTTGCTAAAAAGTGTATTGGCGGACAACTTGAGGTAGAAAAATTTCTTGTGAATCATTTTCTTTTAATGTTCATATAAATTAAAATTTTGGTTACATGTACAGTTCGCTTAATTCAAATCAGTTCCATCCTAGAAAAAGTAACCTGAGGAAGAGGATATTTGGTTGACCAGCAATTGGACTAATTGCATACACACATAGAAACCTGTCCTTTGACTGTCCATTTGATTTATACCTTTTGCCTTGGTATGGTTGTCTTTCTAATAGTTTCGACTGCTTTCACCTTTCTTGTAATCTTTAACATAAAGTAGTAATTGATCTTACAAGAACCTTCAGTTGGCTATATTTGCTCTATTTTTTATCAGACATAGCTTTTTGTTTTTAATTATTGTTAAGTTGAGAACGGGGACTGATTCTTTTCAACGTCTTGATCAATGAAATCCACAAATTGAATAAGGAGTAGTTAAAATTTTCAGCCAAAATTTTAACAATGATTGAAAGAACAAATTCTTCCAACTTTATTTTCTCTCAATTGTTT
>JAYMTB010000487.1:0-14009 GCA_036897585.1 Francoa sonchifolia | reverse complement strand
GTTTTCCATTGCGTCTTCTCCAGACACATCAACAAATCTATCAATAATTGCAGACAACAGCATATCGTGGGGCAACGCACAGTTTTTGCACTTAGATGCACGGATAATGGTAACAGTTAAGTAATGGGGAAATCAAAATCAATCCTATTCATAATCAGGAACATCGCGAATGCATCTATACGATTGATGTACAAACGAGTTCCTGATCTAGGATTAATGGCCATAATCACGACGTAATACAACAAGCGAACGTTCAATGGACACGTTGTTGCATTAAATCTCAATTTAACCGAAAATTGGTTCGGTAGATGGATTGACTCGTAAAAGTCATTCTCCGAGTAACCTAGTCTATGACAAATATCTACTAATGGTTCATAAAGCCGATGCCCTGAACTAGTAATATTCAGTATATTGCTAACTATATCGGAGTCAAACTGAATCTCGACCCCTTTGACGTAAGAAGAGTATGTGTCCGTTTCACAATTCTTACGTAAATTACAAAAGAACTGCCTAACAAGCACAGGGTAATATGGACGGTTTAATGAAAGAAGTTGTTCGAAACCTAAATGCAAAAGATCATTTAAAAAGGTGAGGGCTGGATCTACCAAGGGAGTAGGGAATATCGTCATTCGACCAATTATTGCCCTCGATTTTAACTCTTCCTCGTATCTGGATAGATCGGTATTCGACCAAAAATACTACAGTTGTGCCCTAGAACCTGAAGGACCAACCCGCTGTGTTGCTTCGACTGCGAGGTACCGATGGATTCTTGGTTCTGGGAGCCATTCTACGACTGTAATGAAATCAATAATATGTAATCGATTGGGAGTTGAGTTTCAAAGAAAGAAGGAGCGCGAACGAGGGTTTGTAATCGCATAGTGAAATTTTTTTTTTGTGAAATGTAAATTTGTGCCCTAATTGCCCTTTTATACTAACGGCAAGACTAATCGATTATTCCAACGTAACTAATCGATTACATAAAATTATTCACTGTTAACTTCACATATTTAACATATAATCGATTACTTATATCATATAATCGACTATACTTTGGATATAATCGATTAGTGTTTAATGTTATTGTGATATGGAGTAATCGACAAACATATAATTACGCACAAGAAAAATTTCAAGGGTGATTTTCGAATTACTTGGGATCAGATGGATTACACGGGATCAGCTCTGATATGAAGTAATCGCTCTGATCCCAAGTAATCGAAAATTGCAAAAGAAATTCCAAAAAATTTCCAAATGAACAGTAGATTACCTGGGATCAGGTCTGATATGAAGTAATCCCTCAGATCCCAAGTAATCCAAAAAATACAAATAAATTCAAAAAATTTCAAGTGTAAATTTGGATTACTTGGGATCAGATGGATTACACGGGATCAGCTCTGATATGAAGTAATCACTCTGATCCCAAGTAATCCAAAAATTGCAAAACAAAATCCAAAAAATTTCGAAATGAACAGTATATTACTTGGGATCAAATGGATTACTCAGGATCAGGTCTGATATGAAGTAATCCCTCTGATCCCAACTAATCCAAAAATTGAAAAAAAATCAAAAATTTCAAGTGTAATTTTGGATTACTTAGGATCAGATGGATTACACGGGATCAGCTCTGATATGAAGTAATCGCTCTGATCCCAAGTAATCCGAAACGCTAAACGTAATCGACTATCTTTACTTTGACTGGTAAAAATTACTACCAATCGTGGATGAATTACTACCACGTCAAAATTACAAATTTACCCTTCCACCAAATAAACCGTGGTTAGCATTATTTTAATAAAAAAATAAACTTTAAAAGTCATTTTTTTTATCATGTGAAATTATATTTTTGCCCCTCCTTTTTTTTACTGTACACACCAGCGGTGTATACAAATGGAGGCCGCTCTAAATGGGCTCCATTTGCATGCACCGGCGGTGTATGCGTACACCGCCCACGTGGCACACCAAGGGCCTCAGTGCAATTTTCAAAAGTTAACTACGGTTGGCCTTAACTAAAGGACAATTTGACATTTCACCCTTAACTAAAGAGCAATTTGGACATTTCACAAATAATCATTCTTTCTTCTTTCTTCTTCCTTCGTGAAATTTTCTTTTGTCTTCCATTGATGCTTCCTTCTCAAATCAGATATTACTTATCCTAAATTATGATCATTTTGTAGATTATTCACTCTTAATTATTGTATAATAACGAATTTAGAAAAGTTAATACAATTATACTAAGGATTTTGTTACGTAATATGTGAGATGACAGTAATCGATTAGGTATTTAAAGATAATCGATTACTTGTTTCCATTTAAATTTTCGTGTAATCTGGAATGACCTAATCGATTAGGGAATGAGCTAATTGATTAGGTTTTTCACATAATCGATTAGGGAATTCCAAATTGGAATGACTTATTTTTTTTGGGTTTTGGAGGAAGAAATTTTTTGAGAAATTCTCTGCATTAGGTTCGAATCCATATATTCACTGAGAAGGGTTTGAAATTTATAATGGGTTTTGAATTTTTATGCCAAGATTTAGTCAAAATTCTGTTTGGATGCTTAGAAAATGTTTGGAAATGGAAGTGGGGTTTTGTTTTTCCAGTGTTTTACTAACAAATAATCGATTGATTGAATTGAGGAAGTGATAGATTAGATTAGTATATTATCTTTGTTTTTCCTTTAGGGTTTCGTTGAATTCGTCTTGATTTTGATAAGAAATCTTGCTAAATTATTTGTTTGTTTGGATGATTTTTATAGAATTAGGATTCTTCTATATGGAAACCCTCATGTATCATGTTGTCATGTTGTATGTGGAAATTAGTTTTAAATTGCTTGAATGCGCAAAAATTGAAGCTCCCAGGTTTTAGTAAACAAGGGAATTTGTGTTGTGAAATTGATTCTAGTTTTGGGTATTTAGGATTATCTAGTTTGAATAGTATAGTGATAAAGAAATTCAATGAAAAAGGTTCTAGGTTGTTATTATCGAGTTAAAAGTTATGAGGTGTTGTTTGAAAGTTACGATAGTCATGTAATCAGTGGAGAAAGTAGGGAAAGTATTTCATAGAGGGGGGAATCAGTTTATGAGGTTTTGATATCGAGTTTACTAGATGGAAATAATGGTGAACATGGTGCACTGATTAATACATCATGCATGTTTTAATGTTTACTAAAATGAGAGTTTGTTTTTTTCATTAATTAAATTAAATTCATGGATAAAATGTTCATTTGTGACATGCCCCAAAATATATTGTTGAAAATATTTCGGATGAAGATTGATAATATTAATGTTTAATATCTTTTATTGCGAGTAATAAATTATGTTTAACTAACACAAACATTCAATGACGGAGCTCGGGGAGAATTGAATTTGAGTATTGTTAACAATGAACATAATGAAGAAAGAATTACACTACGCAACAATGCCAACAATATAACAACTAAATGAAAGCTCGTTAGAAGTAGCCTAATATTTCAATCAATACAATTTGTATATATATCATTTGTAATGTCACGTTTGTAATGTTAGTTTTATTTATCTAATTTGATGTTGGAACAAGAACATTTTGTATATAAGTTGAACTGAAATGTAAAATCTTTCAACTTTTTTTGGTGATGAAATATTGCACACAATTATACGCCAGAATTGCTTACTCTTTGTTTGCGATTACAAAAAAAATACGCATATTGATTGTCATTTTATTCTGATATGCAAAAATTGTCACTTAAAACTCGAATTTCAAAAAATTAGGTGACAACAGATTACATAAATAAAATTTATAAGGAACACTCTAATCGAATAACTTGCAGTCATTCGATTAGAACATAATTCACTTCAATCTGGAATTTTCTAATCGATTAGGTGACAATAGATTACAGCAAATTTTTTTAAATTTTCTTTACATATATTTCTTATCGAATAACTTGTGACTTATTTGTTATTATGTGGATCCCTTACATATATTTTTTTTATTTTTCTTTTAATTTTAATTTTTTTTTCTTCTTGTTCTTCATCATCATCATATTTTTTCACTCAGTTTTCTTGATTTTCTCAACAACTAAACAAAAATGAACACAAATCCTAATTCCAAAATTCTCAAATTACATAAAATTAGAAAAATTATTTTCATAAAATATCAAATCAACACAAACCCTAATTCCAAAATCCCCAAATTACATAAAATGTGAAAAACTCTTTTCCTTCAATAAAATATAATCGATTACCCTTCAACATAATCGATTACTTCAATGTTATTCAAGTGTAATTTGAAGTAGTAATTGTGGAACTTGTAATTACATTTGTAGTAATTGAAATGTAATTTTGGATTACAATTAATCAGTGCAATTACTACTAATCAGTAGTGATGAGTAATAATTCCACTGATGAGTTGTAATTACACATGAAATAATCCCAAGTAATCCACTTTTTTATTACAACTGTACTGATCAGTGCTGATATGTATAATTTCACTGATGAGTTGTAATTACACATGAAAAGTAATCTCAAGTATTTGCACTTTTTGATTACAACTAATTAGTGCAATTACTACTGATCAGTGCTGATATGTAGTAATTTCACTAATAAGTTGTAATTACACATGAAAAGTAATCTCAAGTAATCTCACTTTTTGATTATGTGTAATTTTCGGATTACTTGAGATCAATGTGATTACTTGGGATCAGTGCTGATATGAAGTAATTCCACTACTATCAAATAATCCAAAATTGCAATTCAATATTTTGAAGTGCAATTAAATGTAATCGATTATATGCACTTTTTTATTACAACTGATCAGTGCAATTACTACTGATCAGTGTTGATATGTAGTAATTCCACTGATGAGTTGTAATTACACATGAAAAGTACTCCGCAGTGGCGTGCTTGGGATCAGCACTGATATGAAGTAATCTCACTGATCTCAAATAATCTGAAAATTGCACAAAAAATTTCAAAAAAAATTGTGCAATTTATGGTTTACTTGGGATCAGCACTGATATGAAGTAATCCGAAAATTGCACAAAAAATTTCAAGTGTAATTTTCGGATTACTTGGGATCAGTGAGATTACTTGGAATCAGCACTGATATGAAGTAATCCGAAAATTGCACAAAATTTTTGAAATTGTTTGTACAATTTTCGGATTACTTGGGATCAACACTGATATATAGTAATCCCACTGATTTCAAATAATCCGAAAATTGCACAAAAAATTTAAAAAAATTTTAAATGCAATTTTTGGATTACTTGAAATCAGTGAGATTACTTGGGATCAGCTCTGATATGAAGTAATCCATTTGATCTCAAGTAATCCGAAAATTGTAAAAAAATTTCAAGTTCAATTTTAAGATTACTTTGGATCAGTGGAATTACTTGGGATCAGTACTGATATGAAGTAATCTCACTGATCTCAAGTAATCCCACTTATCTCAAGTAATTCGAAAACCGCACAATTTGTGGAATTTTCGGATTACTTGGGATCAGTGGGATTACTTGAGATCAGCACTATTATGAAGTAATCTCACTCATTCAAGTAATCCGAATGCAAGACATAATCTAAAATATAATCATTTATATGTAATTTGACTTGTAAAACTTACGACCAATCGTGGATGAATTACTACCACGCTAAATTATAATTTTATCCTTCCACCAAATAAACCATGATTAGCATTATTTTATTAATTTTTTTTTATACCTATCAACATCTTTCAAACCCTATCTCCGTCTACACTGACAACGACCTGCTCCTGTAAAATGCACTATTTTTCTTCCTCCCATAACCCTATCTCCGCAAAATACCTCCAATTTTCAACCCAAATCATTTCCATACCCCCCAAATTTCAACTCGAGCTCAACACCATTATTTCTCTCCAATATCTCCATAACCATTCATCTCATATAATTGCAAATCAAACATCCTATTCAATCATACTAAATTATTTCAAATACTCCAATTTTTTCTTATAAAAAATAGTGGTTTATAATAAACAATAAAAAAAAAAAAAAAACGATGAAAAAAATTTGGACCGATTGCTTAAAATATCGATCCTTCATCAATTTTTCTATGAAACTCATTTCCCCTATTCATCCCAAACCCATAAAATTTCTATCACAACCTTCAATCACCTCAATTTAACCAAATCACAAACCCAAACTCCTCAAATTAATCTTCCATTCACTTACCCGAAAGTCCAATTCACATCCTATTAAACCATATTTCGATCCAAAATCATAAAAAATAAAAAATAAAAAACTTAAAAAGAAGAAAAACTTTAAAAAAAAGGCAAGGACAAAAAAATTAGATACAAAATTTTTATCTTTAGCGATTCCGTGCCTCGCACACTCCCCACGGGCGGATAGCGACATTAGTAAAAGGCGTTCCTTAGTATACATAAACCTTTTTTTCGTAGTGGTAGGATCTGTGAGTAAAATACCATCAGAATGAGAAAGCTTCACATTCTGCTCAATTGGTTAGGGAGAAATTTTACTATCAATTAAACATGCTCAAGGAATAATATCAGAAGCATACTTTGTCTATGATATATGTAAGCCAGCAGAGTCATTAGTGACCTATTGACCCAAAACATAATTCAAGGAACCAAGATCTTTTATCACAAACTTAGAATGTACAAAAGCCTTGAGATCCCGAATCCCATAGCACCATCACCTGTAATGATCATGACATCCACATATAGTAAGACAAGAGTAATACCCTGACTAGTAGTCTGAGTAAAGAGAGTAAAATCATAAGCACTAGATTTAAATTCATGTTATCCAACAGTGGTACTAAATTTGGAGAACTAAGCTCGAGGTGCTTGCTTAAAACCATAAAGAGCACGTTGAAGACAAGAAATCATGCTGGATGGAATGGAAGAACTAGGTGGTGGCTTCCTGTAGACTTCTTCAGCAAGATCACCATTCAAAAAGGCATTCTTAATATCTATTTGATATGCTTGCCATTTTTTTGCTGCAGCAAAAAACAAGAAATGAGCGAACATATGTAAGATATGCACCTAGGGAAAAGTCTCTTTTTAATCAATGCCATATTCTTGTGTAATCCCCGAGCTACAAGGTGTGCCTTGTAACGTTCCACTGATCCATCGGACCGATTTTGGATCTTGTAGAGCCACTTACAACCAATGACTGACTTATCAAGAGGCTGTTCAACAATGTCCCAAGTATGTGATTTATCAAGTGTATGCAATTCTTCTCTCATTGTTTGTTGCCACATAGGATCAGAAGTGGCCTCATGAAATTATGAGGTTCATGTAAGGTAGCTAAGATATAATAACAATGGATATCATGAAGTTGAGTGTTAGATGCTCTTAAATGGGTAGAATGAAGAAGTGGAGGTGACATATATAGAGAAGTATCTGCAGGAGCTTCAGTCATATCAAAGACAACAGGAACATAAGAAGATGGATCCTCATTTGAGATAGAAGTACCTGTAAGAGTCCCCTCATCTTGTGAAAGATCAAATGATAAGTCAGTGAAAATATGTTGAGAGGAAGATTGTGAAGGTAATGATGACATATTGATGAACTATATTTGTTCCCAGAAAATCACATGTTGGAAGATACGAAGATGTTTAGAAATGGGATCATAACACCTATACCATAACCTAGAAAAAAACATAGCCAAGCGTTAGGCTCAAGTTTAGTTCTTTCAAGGTTAAGAAGTAATACAAGACAAGCGCACCCAAGAGCTCTAAGAAAGTTGTAATCAGCAATCTTACTGTACAAACACTCATAGGGAGATCGTGTGCCTAGTACTGGTGTAGGAACACGGTTGATAGTGTAAACAGCAGTAAGGGTAGCTTATCCCCAAAAGTGTTTGGGAAGATAAGAGGAAACGAGAAAAGTACGAACAGTATCTAGAATATGGCAATATTTTCTTTTAAGCTATACCATTTTGTTGTGAGGTGTGTGGACATGACTGAAGAAAGATGGTCCCTTCGTTCTGTAACAAATTACTTATCTCAGGTTATGTATATTCAGCAGCATTGTCAGACCTGAAGATTGTTATCTTTGAGAAAACTGAGTTTGTATCATGTTATTTAAGTCACGGGAAATTGGCAATCAGACCTGAAGATTTTTATCTTGTGAGAAAACTGAGTTTGTATCATGTTATTTAAGTCACGGGAAATTGGCAAGAGTTCAAATCATTGTATATATATATATATATATAATCTGTGTGTCTGTGTGTGTGTCCAAGTGTAATGCGAATAAATATGTCAGTACCGTGAACTATTTAAAGTTGGCATTGGTGCAGGACCCTGGATATCAGAATGAACTAAATCAAAAGGAGCAGAAGAAAAATATTCACTTTTATTGAATGGTAAAGCATTTTGTTTTCCAAGTTGACAAGATAGACAATCAAATGTATCATGAGAAACTCTTCCTATGTTACAGCGAGAAGCTAGTGATTTTATTCGAGAAATAGACGCATGACCTAACCTAGAATGCCATAGATCAAAAAAGCTAAACAATCTGGTGTTTGAGGCATAGCAGCAGTGATCAAATGTTGTGGAACCTTCAGGTTCTCAAGCTCAAATAGTTAACCAATCTTACTCCCTGTCCCGACCTGTATGAAATTTTTTCACAATACAACCATATGATTGGCTTTCAAGGTGGAACCATTTGCAGTTTTAATGAGAGAATCACCAGACACAGGTATGGTGTTTTTAAATAAGGAAGGATTAGCATTCTTATGATTTCCAAAAGTAGTATCAAACAACCAAACATTACATGATGTAACAGCAAAGATAGTAGGAGTGTGAGATTGGACATTACTTTATTGAACAGAGCAGAAAGATGGGCAGTGGAGCTTATGATGTTCTCATGAGAAGACTCAGAAGAGAGATAGATGCAGCGGCAGTCGTTGCAGCAGTCTTGGTAGCACGGGTGAGAAAGTCGTGTGCCATTGTTACGAAAAGCAGCCCTCCATTTCTCAGTAGGGTGATTGGTCCTCCCACATGGCGAAGAAAGTAATCAGAAATTCATGTACCGTTGTTGTGAAATATAGTTAATACATTTTTCAACAGGATGATTGGTCCGCCCACAATTTGAGCATGACATATGAGTAATGGAACCAGTGCGTTGTTTGGGAATGACAACAACAACTGTGTCAGGGTGAAGAGTTTGAGTTTCTTTAGATATCAACTCTGGAAGTGCACTATCCATGGTGCGCGGGAGAGAAGACCTAGTATTTTCTAATTCATCTTGAAGCCCATAAGAAACTCATCACTTTCATCCTGAAATACAGGCTCAGAATTTTCAAGCGTGTCCCATAAATGTGGCATTTTGGAATGAAATTTATCAATGAACTGACCTCGCTCCTGACGAATGTGAGCCAAGGTAGTCATAATATGATATTGATAAGAAAGAGCAGCAAGAAAATCTCAAGCATCCTTAGTAAGCTCGAAGCACCTAAAATGCACATTAATTATGGATTTTATTTGGTATTTGGATTACAAGAAAATATAAAACTTTTGACTAAACCCATAATGAAAGCCCCTTCAATATTAATGCTATTGATTAATTGTGACTAATTACTAACAGAAATTATAAGACAAGTATTTATTTAATGTCCTATGACATGTAAATTGCATAGAGTTGTAGATTTTTCAAATAATAATTAAAGTAAAATGTATGTGGATAATATCTGACTAAGAAAGTAAAGTCCAAGTTTTCTTTTTGTTTTTGGTGGAAATTAATGTACAGTATCATTTTGGGTCTCTTCCGTGTAATCCAAATTTTGTTGCTTGAATTTTTATTTATTAGTCTTTTCTTTAATTAACTAAACTATAATGGAATCCATCAAAATTTGTATTAATTTCTAACAAAAGTGGCGAAATTGGCATTATGCAAAATTGGAAATTACATAAAAGGTAAATAATGTAAAACAGATCAAACCTTCGTTCAATTAGGCCAAAATATGGCTTAAAATTAGGACTCTCAATAGCTGCCCAAATTCAGTCTAAACTCAATTTACCATGGTTAAATTCGAACTCAGCATGAATAAAATATTATTAAATTATTTTCATTAAAATTGATTATAACCATGATTTCTTAATTGAAAAAAGTTAATATAAAATCCAGAGTTTAATACTAATTTTTTCGAGCTGAATAAACGAATTTTGAGCTAGCTCGACCCATTTGAGAGTCCTACCTGAAATTGAAATACTAAGGCCATGTATTTCATCAAGAATTTTATTTCTCCATAAGATGTTGTCGCAGTTTACTTCACTTGCATTAGTTCACCCAATATAAGAATTTTTTTTTGACTCCCAAAATAAAGAATCAAGCTAATGGATAATAAATATATGACTTTTCTGTCGGTAGGTCTGGATGAACTAATTTCAACTGTTGAACCTGTGGTTCAGTGAGGTGGAGATTGTCCATATTTTGATTTTTTATTCGAATTGAGTCAGAATTAATTTTCCGATTACTAAAAAAATTCTGAAAAACAAAGGTCTCACTTAACTCCAAACAATGATATGCCAATAACCGAATTCATATCAATCTATCTTATTCTTCGGACACCATATTATCCATGCCCCAACCAATTAAAATTATTTATACATATGGAGCAACAGACATTAGAGTGAGTGATAATGACTATATATATATATATATATAAAACATATTTCATGAGTAAAATATATTTTCTCAATAAACCCTGCACCAGTTCCCATCTACATAGGCTTTGATACCGATTTTTCTTAATTATTTAGCTAAAATCTAATGTCATTGAATCTGCAAACAACAATACAATGCAGTGTCGGTATTAGATCTTAAAGTTACTAGTTGCTTATAGAAAAATGAATAATAGTACATTTAAGAGTCAAATTTAGCTGCACTGTGCATACCCATAAGACTTTTCTACTACCCTTTTTTCTGTCTTTCTTTCAGTTGATAGGATTTGGAGAAACAACCACCACATAGGTTGTTTTTTTGCAAACAAGACATCATATGACAGCCATGGAAATCCAAACGATTCTTATGTGTATTGACAAATTGTTGCATATTTGAAAAATGATAAGTGTTAAATAAATGTACTAGGCAACTATCAAGCTCTTTTAATTTGTGTTGTCTTTGTTAGGTAAAGCACACCAATATCCCCACGTGTTAGTCCAAATTTTGCATTGTTGAATCATGCACGTTTTGTTATATTTTTCTATATAGAAAAACCTATACATAATTGACAATGCCTCATATTTCATTTTCAATATTTATAGCTAATCTTTTCCCTATTGTTTGTCTTTTTAGGGAGGTCCATCAGTCAATTATTTCATCATTTTGAGTAAATGTTTAAAACTCTATGCTTACTTAATTAAGATGTCTTGTCTCCTTTTTATCATAATTAAATTTATGTCTCACGGAATTCTAAATTGCTAATTTGATTAGGACTAAATATTTTATATTTGTTCTTCTAGTCAAGTCATAAAGATTGACTGCTAAATTGGAATCTTATAATTCTAGAAATTTGAGTATTTAAAAGAATCGTGTGCCATGTTATAAGAGTGCGTGATGTCCTATATTTTAACATTCATTGTTGCTAAATTTTATTTTTACCGTTAGTTTGATATTATTGTAACCATTTAAATTAGTGTTAGTTTGACATTGCTTTTAAAAATCACCATTTATTTAAAACTATTATATGTTAATATTCAAAAATCTACAATATTATAAAATTCTCCCTAGCTTTAAAAATTGCTAAAATGTCCTACCCATTTTCCATCACTTTTATCCAATGCCTTTTAATAATGATAATGATATTATTATATATAGATATAGAGACAAATGTTTATAATATGCTATAAATTTTTAAAATGTTTTTTTTTAGTATAAATTACAAGTTTGATGTAATTAAAATTTAGTTAAATTAATTTTTCTTTGTATTTTAGGTATTGAGTAAATCATTTGTAAAATTTTAAATAAAAAAATCAAAACAAAAAATTACAGTCCGGACTTACATAAAATAAAATCATGGTTCCGCAATTGAATATTCCACTTTATAAATTTGAATTTCTAGAACGAGTGATCGTTTGACAAATAAGTTATTCAACTATGTAATATAGTTATTAGTGCTGAAATAGCTCAATATATGATATAGTCTATTGTTATGAGAGACCAATACAAAAGCTAGTATTAAGATATTGGTTAAATGCAAATAAATCAGATGTTTACGTATATAAATGTAAACAAGTTAGGAGGCAAACTAATAAACCCATTATTTGAAATATTTTATTTTGGGATATGGGGTGAGAAGAAAGTGAAAGGAAACTTCACGAGGGTTTTACTTGTACAAACAACTTATTTTGAAAAGTAATATATATAAATATACTTTCATGGCATCGACTTATTTTAGCTTCAGAACTTTTATTGGAGAGAAAATATGTCTACATCTAGCAAGAGTGAAGATGATGGTGAGCTTAGGAGAGGGCCATGGACTACTGAAGAAGATACTCTCCTCATTCATTACATTCATCATCATGGTGAAGGCCATTGGAATTTGCTTGCTAAACGCTCCGGTAAGTTAAACTTCATCGCGATAATGATCATTACGGTGTTGCATAGATTATTCAAATTCATATTTTTTTTTTTCATTTTTAAGGATTAAGGAGAACCGGTAAGAGTTGCAGATTGAGATGGCTGAATTATTTAAAACCGGACATTAAGCGTGGAAATCTTTCCCCTCAAGAACAAATCATGATTCTTCAACTCCATTCCAATTTGGGAAATAGGTAATCCAGAAACCCTAATATTTATTTCTTCAGTCGTATTTCTCATCCTAACTTCTCAATAGAATGAGTATCACATCGATTAGCATTAATAGGATGAGCTTTGATATATCATTGTAACGATCCAAATCCAATCTCATTTGATGTTGAGTTTTTTCTTTTTCACCCCACCCAATATGAAAACACTAGGTTGGTTTGTTAATAATGTTAAAATTTCTCCAGTTATATTTTGACATCGGACTCAAAATGCCTAACTTTGAGCTTAAATTTGAAGCTAAATAAATTGTGGTAATCTTGATGATATCAGGTGGTCGAAAATTGCACAATATTTACCGGGAAGAACAGATAATGAGATCAAAAATTATTGGCGAACTCGAGTACTAAAACATGCACGACATCTTAAGATTGATACAAATAGCAAAACATTTGAAGATATCATTCAATTCTTTTGGTTACCAACATTGCTTCAAAAGATGGAAAACTCGTCATCTTCATCAGCCATAGCTTCACCACCACTAATGCCTCCGCGGCCGCAACCTCCACAAGAAACATATGAACAAGGGAAGAATTCAGAAACTCAATATTACTACAACAATTCATGGAATTCATTTTCAGAATCAAAGGCAAGTCTTGTTCATGGTGATAGTGATTGGAACACATTTTCAAAGGTTGATGACATACGCTATGACGTAGGAAGTTTCAATCATGAAAGTATGTCAGCAATCAATAACTTTGAAAACCAATTTGGTGATTGCCAAATGGCAGATAGCGATTGGATTGAAAATGATGCTGGAAATGGTATGTGGAAGTGGACGAACTTTGACAATTTGTGAACATACATGGAAGGGAAGGGACACATAAAGCTTTATTTGGGAAAACCCATTTAAGATTCTATCTCAAATATAATTTTAGTTTTATATTTTCTTCTCCTACACTACTGTTATGAGTTTGAGGAAGACAAATGATTTATAAAGGTTTAAAGGCTTATTTTTGTATCTTTAGACACATAAATTTTGGCGAAATTATGTTTAAACAAGAGTCTGCATCCATTATATTATTTATAAGAATAAAAATAAATTAATTTAGTAAATTATACGAATATTTCTTATGAATTTGAAAATTGCCCAATATTCGATTTTGTTTTTTAAGTTTTCTCCATCTATTTGTAGCTCTCTTGATTTGTTTAGGTTAAAGTCGTTATTTTGTTATACCATGCATTGTGCTGCTTTGAATATAAAAAAATTTATGAGTGTTAAAACTATAAATTTA
>JAYMTB010000486.1:0-14011 GCA_036897585.1 Francoa sonchifolia | reverse complement strand
TTTAAATATTGAGGAATTTGGTGAAGAAGAATTGGAAAATTGAATTGACTCAAATTTGATCTTTGTTTCTCTCTCTTTCTTTGTCCCTACTTTGCTCAGTCAATGTTTTTGCTTTCTCATTGCCTTTGTTTTTATTTTAATGATTGAATTTTTAAAAATTAATAATACAAAATTTTTGAAAAATATTATTGTCTTGACTCAATCTAGCACGACAAAATATTACTCAATGAAAACACGCAAATATCATACTTTGCAAAAAAAAAACAAAAATTTTATCAGATTTTTCAAAAATATGATCAAACGAATCACTGATAAAACTTTTAAACGATATCGATATTTAGTTTTATAATAATTTTTTTTAGTCATTAGTTTTAAATCATACATATTTGTATTAAGACACTATATTTAAGAAATAGAAGTAACATATATACTAATTACTGAAATTAAAGAAAATAAATATATTGCTAGTTAAGTTTTAGTTATATACACGTATCACTTTAGTTTAGAGTTGTATAAGCTCCCTTTTTATAACCGTGTATGATGTTTGCATAGGTTTTATTTTATTTCGCACATATTTTTGTTTAGCCTTCAGCATGATTAGACATGTTGCGGTGTGAAAAATGTCTATGTAACATCAAGTCTATTCAAGCAAGCTGTTTTGGGTCCTTTTTACCCCGAGGAAGTAGGAGATAATTTGTTTTGAATTTATTGGGTGAATTTATTTAATCAAATTAGATTAGGTGTCAACACATGATTTATTGACATGAATTCATGTTTTCAAGAAATATTTTAAACTTTCCAAATTTAATAATAAGACTTTCTATTA
The DNA here is from genome assembly GCA_036897585.1 of Francoa sonchifolia. Classification (NCBI taxonomy): domain Eukaryota; kingdom Viridiplantae; phylum Streptophyta; class Magnoliopsida; order Geraniales; family Francoaceae; genus Francoa; species Francoa sonchifolia. Next base: position 13,185 of record JAYMTB010000486.1, on the reverse strand, counting down.
TTACTAACTTCAATTCTAAGATATAATCATTTTTAATTAATTTTTATCACTAACCCAATTCTATTTTTAGTTGTTTTAGATTAAGATATGATTTGTTTATATGTCTAATCAACTATTATACAAATATCTATATTCTATATCTAAACTAATTATATTGTTTAAATTTTACTTCATATAGTCTAAATTCGGTTTAGAATTTTAATTTCAGATATTAAATTCGAAATGAGTTGAATTTATAATTGAAATGACTTAAAAATTAGTTGGGAATCCAATTTTTATATATTATATATTTTCAGTTAATTTTATCTATTTCTATTTTTGATACCGGACATGTAAATATAAATTAAATGATAGGACAAAAAAAATTGTAAAAATTGTTCGAAAAATTGAATTAAAGCTACCCATTGCCAAACTTAATTTTAAAATCAAGTTGAATGATTTGTTTTTGAACAATTATTATTGTTATGCCCACAAAAATTCAACTTTATCTATTACGACATAAATACCACTTATTATACATGTTACTCAAAAATGGGTCAACATCCTTTCGAGTTAATGCTATTGTCTTCAAGGGGTCACCATGAACCCCAAATAATCGAGAAATTTTTGCTCATACCCGACAAATATATTATGCATTCATACCAACTTCCACATTTAACAGTGTTTGTGACCGATAGAGCCTATAGGGTACGAATTAAAATAGGATCAAAAGAGATGTACTGATTTTAATCCGGATCAAAAAAGCAATAAATGAATTAGGGTTAGAGGAAAAAACCAATTATCAACCCCTCCAAATTTTCTAACAACCATGAAATATGGATTTTTGCCACTCCAAATGGGTCCCACCTATCACAAGTAAGAAATTCTTCCAAGTTTTATTAAAATTGTTTTGAAATAATTGATGAATGAAATAATAACAAGTTTTCATAGTGGGCTACAAGCCCATTTAAAATGGGCCGGTCCTTTATTGGACCAACATGAAAAGCCCAACAGACTTTTTATGAATTTAACTCCTTTTACAAATCCAATTCCACGTGTCATGAGACCCGCATTCTGCGTTTTAACGGGCTAATAAGAAACACCCACGTCACACATTACAATTTGGGGGAACAAGAGAAATAATCAAATACGGGAGCCCTCACCTGTAACGGTGTGTCAGTAGGGTTTAATAAGGTATTGTGATGTTCTTCTCTCTCTCTCTTTAACAGGAGCCGAAAGAGCTCTCTGTTTCACCCAAATCTCAATCCTATTTCGAGAGAATCATCAGTCAATTCATCGTTGCCAGAAAATATTGTGAAATTTCGGCCATTATCGCGGTTTTAATTAGTTCTTTTTTGAAGGTTTTAGTTTAATGGCAGAGGGTTTGGGTTTGAACGGTGAATCTAAGGGTTCTGAGGATCGGAATAGGGAGGTGTTGGGGAATGGATCGCAGGACGCTTTGTTTCATCGGAGGATTCAGTTTCATCATGCTAAGAAGCCGTTTGTTGGTTTGGGAAATGGCGGCGGCGGTGGTGGTGGGGGTTTTCGGCTTGAGACGTTAAATCCTGGTTTGAATAATCAGCGGAGTGGGGTGATGAATCAGTGTCAAGCTGGTATGATTGTGAAGAAGGTGGAGAGTTCTGAGTTTTTGGAAAATGGATTGGATCCTGAGCTTAGTTTTGGGATTACTGTTCGGAGAATTGTGAGTTACTAAATTGATTGAGTAGATATTAGCTCTTTAATTCGTTGTGCTGTTCAATTTGTTGCGATTTTTAAGATTTGCTTACAACTTATTGAAATGGAGTTTTGTTTTAATCATTTCACATGTCAAATAGTGTGATTCTCTTTACATCAATAGGGTTTAACTGGTATATATTGATTTAGTATCTGTTCACATGTTGACACGCGAAATGGAATTTTTCTGGTTGTACTTTGGGTGAATTGATTTGCCGGTGGAGTTAACTTATGTGTTAAATTAATTACAAGGATGGTATGATATGACATTTGCAGGGTGCTGGTTTGCAAAATCTTGGAAACACTTGCTTTCTCAATTCAGTATTGCAGTGCCTGACATACACGGAGCCTTTAGCAGCATATTTGCAAAGTGGAAAGCACCAAAATTCTTGTGAGTAATGCTCAAACTGCCATTGGGATTGAACATATTAACTCGTAGAAGTCACTCCTACAAAAACAAAAAGTTTTTCTTTCTTTTAATTATATTTTTTTTGTTAGTCTTGGTGGAGTCATGCTATATATTCAAGGATTTGAGGTTCTTTATCTAATATGCTTGATTTGATATTTATACAGTGATTTCTAATCATTTTTATTGTATATATAACATGAAGGCCATATCGCTGGATTTTGTGCTTTATGTGCCATCCAGAAACATGTTAGCCGTGCTCTGCAATCAACAGGGAGAATATTGGCACCCAACGATCTTGTGTCAAATTTGCGCTGTATCCTTCAGCTTGAGATGCATAGTGATTTTTGTGTTATGTTGTTCAAAACAGTTGTCTTTTTTGTGTACATTAAATAGTAAACTGATAATGACGAGCAATTTCTCTATTCATTTTCATGACAATGTTTTGATTTCTGTTTCTTTTCTGCCAAGAAATGTTTTAATATTTCTAATTGATATATGATGATGATTCTAGGGAATTGTTATTAAATTTACCTGGTGCTAGTTGAGTCTTCATTGTTTGTCATAAAGGTACCAGCCTGTAGCATTTCATAAGGTTTCTTTTACAGTTTTATTTTTATAAGTTGGAAGTCGTCCTTAACCACCCGATCAGGCATATCTCGTAACTTCCGAAATTCTAGACAGGAGGATGCACATGAGTACATGGTAAACTTACTGGAATCAATGCACAAATGTTGCTTACCTTCAGGGGTTCCAAGTGAATCCCCTAGTGCTTATGAGAAGAGTCTGGTACACAAGATCTTTGGTGGTCGTCTCAGGAGTCAGGTATTTTTTTGTCGGTGATATTCGATATAGCACTTGTGACGAGAGTTATATGCCTCAGGAAGTAACTTAGACATTAAGATATTTTGGATAGTAACTACGCTAGTGCTTAATGTCTTTTTTGTAAATGTGCAGGTGAAATGTATGCAGTGTTCCTATAGCTCCAACACATTTGATCCATTCCTAGATTTAAGTCTTGAAATAGCTAAGGCAGAGTCCTTGCAAAGAGCACTTGTGAACTTCACTGCTGCAGAACAGCTAGATGGAGGAGCAAAGCTGTACCATTGTCAGCGGTGCAAGCAGAAAGTTAGGGCCCTCAAACAGCTCACAGTTCACAAGGCACCTTATGTACTTACTATCCATCTAAAGCGTTTTCGTGCGCATGATCCTGGACAGAAGATTGACAAAAAAGTTCATTTTGGTCCTACATTAGATTTGAAACCTTTTGTCAGTGGTTCTTATGTGAGTAAAGTTATATTCAAGGCACCTTATGTACATTTGTTGGAACTGTTTTATTAAGAACTATATTTTCATGCAATTGGGCAGGATGGAGATTTGAAGTACACTCTTTATGGAGTTCTGGTTCATTTGGGTTGGACCACCCGTTCTGGCCATTATTACTGCTTTGTTCGCACATCAAGTGGCATGTGGTACTCCCTTGATGACAACCGGGTAAAATATTAACTGCGTCTCTTGTTTCTTTCTAAACACTCCCCCCTCACAATCACCATTCAAAAAATAAAAACATTAAGATGGCATTAAGCAACATATTAACATGTCATGTTTTCAGCATTACACTCGAAACCTCTCAATTATTAAGTGGCGTTAATACCCTTTTTAGATTTTACATAAGTGGTTGTATCCTGAAGTGTCAGTGATGAGACTGCAACCCCTTCAAGATCTAAGTTATCATCCTTTTATAAATTTCCATAAGCAACTGCTGTTTGTATGTATTAGTGGATGGCAAGCTATACAGGACCTAGATATAAACTGTTATAGTGGAAACTTATGGGTAATTTTTTTTTTGGGAAACACGGGTGCAAGTTGAAAACTTTTGAATGACTTAACTTTAGATGTTGAGAAATGTTCTTTTCTGTAAAATAAAAGGTTTGTGTAATTTTTGGTATCTATTTTGCTCAGCGGACGGACAGTCTTGCTCTTGATGTGCACCTTTTCCATTAACACGAGTTTACCTTACTTTGATGTAACAGGTTATTCAAGTTAGCGAGAAGACAGTTTTAGAACAGAAGGCTTATATGCTGTTTTATGGACGTGATAGAAAAAGTGTTCCTCTGAAGAAATCGGTTGATGTTGGACAGATAGAGAACACGAAAGCCAATATCAATGGAAAGGGACCATGTTTCAATTTTAACCAAGTTTTAAAGAAACCACATCAAAATGTTCAAATTGAGAAGCGATTGAGTAATGGAGCTTCTCCTGCTGCTGTACTTGTGCCAAATGATGGTTTATCAAAGGAAACCAAGGAAGCATCAGTGAAGTCAAATAATGCCTCGATAGATTGCTCAGTGCCGAAAAGGGCCCACGAGTCCAAACCATCTGGGGAGTTGCCTATGTCAAAAGCCCCTGTTTTAGGACCTTCTTCTGAGATTCAATTATCAAATGAGCCGCCAAAGGAGCTTTCTGTTATTAGCTCAAATCTGGGAGAACTCTCATCGCCATCAGCTCCGTCTGTAAATGCAAATAGCAAAAATGCCAATGCAAGTTTAGTTTCCATCAATATATGTTCTAAGAAAGACACGAACAACTCGGATGCCCCCAGTAACTGCAACAAACTCCAAGGTTCTGATAATAAGAATATTGCCATGGGCGAGGCCTCTCAGAAGGTACATAAATAGGTTTATCCCATTGGTGCCATTTGTCCTTACATTATTGGGTGGGATTTTCACCTTACTTCTTAATGGGGCTTGGAAATTCTTTTCTATTTCCAGATTAATCTAGATTCAAAGGAGGGAATTTCGACAGTACGACCATGCAGCATCCCCAGTGATGAAACATTGGAGACAATTGACCCTGTAAGTTTATCCAAATGGCCAAGAGTGGGAGAATTATTTCAATGCTTCGTATACCTACAGCTTTACTTTAATTTTTCCACAAGGTCTTGATAATTTCACTTTCCAGATTGGAATTTTGCCTTGCAAGAATGTTGCTTGTGATTTATTGGAGAAGAAGGCTGGTGACGAGCTTCAAAAGTCAGTACCTGATGATTCTGTAGAAGTGTCAAACTTATCAATTGTTACAAAATCATCACAAAAGACAAGTCTTGATTCTACTATCCATAAAAAATCAAGAAAGAAGCTTCTGAAGTCTCAATTTGCAAATGCACATCTTGGCCCAAACATCCTTTTCAGGGTATCGATAGGTATCCAGAAGAAGAAAAAACATAAAAGGAGCAAATGCCACAGTTTAGGGAAGAAAAAACATTTGTTGGATGAAGATCACATTTTATCAGATGTTGGACCGTCCACGTCAGAGGAAGCTGGGCAAATATCAATTGGGTCAACCCATTCACGCAAAAAGGGTTCTAAATCTTGTTCAAAAAAGAGAGCAAATGTTATTGCCACGACGGCGGAATTAAACGACAATGATGATCCTGTGAAAGATGCTACACGGACAGAATTTAAAGAGAGGATTGATCAGAATGAGGCTGTGCTTGCAACTAATAAGCAGTTACAAAAGACCTCTAGCTCTATCACATCAGCAAACCAATCAGATGCAAGCGGATCTGATAGTTTAAAAGATAGGAAAAGAGATTTGATGCAGAATGGTTCGATGAACATGCTCACCCGTGGTATGGACCAATCAATTGGTGAGCACTTTTCTGAATTCTCTCTACATCTCTTGTCTAACCATAACTTGAGAATCCTTTCATTAACTACACTGTATGTGCAAAGAGTTGGGGTTGTCACTCTGCATATTTGGTTATCATTGATTGTCCTAAATGTAGAGCTATAACTTGGTTGCATGCTATACAATAGGTCTTGCATCCCTCTACCTCCACTGTCCATTCTGAATAAATCAATTGGTAGTTATACAGTCTACTATTCATGTCGGGCTTGTATCACATTTCCCTACCACAGACTGACCCTTTTTTTCAATGGAAAGTTGAGTTCACTGTACCAACAGACCTCTGTTGTTGCAAATATTGCATTACTGCGTATTTTCGTTTATTTGGATTACTCAATGATGTTCTTGGCCCTTTTTTGTTGATTTCAGTTGCGCGCTGGGATGGTATAGAATTGCATCCCGCTCAGATTATGGAATCAAACTGCATGGATAGTGTCTCAATTGGCTATGTTCCGGATGAATGGTAAGTTGGAAAGTACCATATATAACTGTTTTTCTCTTAGTTGCACTGACTAACTAATATTGATTATTATAGCCAAGCTTTGACTGTATACAACATAGCGCTTATAATATATGAGAATTTATCTCGATCATGCATTTTTCTGTTTCAGGGATGAAGAATATGATCGGGGCAAGAGAAGAAAAGTGAGGCAGACCAAACACGACTTTGGTGGACCAAACCCTTTCCAAAAAGTTGCAACCAAGAAAACACAATGGAAGAATGCAAAGATGGACCATCATTCTTCCTCCGGAAATCGACCATTCAGGATATAAAGAAGATACATCAATGTCAACTGAGTATATTTCTTGTACCGATTGTTTCTGTATTGTTCTGCTATACCAAGAGTCCAAAAACACTTCCAATTGTGCTAAGTTTTGTTTCCATTTTCTTTTGGGTAATTTGTTAAATCGGGATGAATGCAAACTGGGTGGGATCTAAATATATGTATCTGTTTGTGATAAACATTATAGTCTGAACCTTTGAGAAATGTATCAGATAGATAAGTTCATTATAGTTATGCCTTGTTTAAACATTTTAATGGCTCCTAAGTTTACGAAGAATCCTTGTCTAAACCAGGCATTGAATTCGGTAGCTTCCAACCTACCCATACTGCTCAACAAGCCGAGTAAATGCTTTGTGTCCATCAAAAATGAATTTCCCATTTATTAGACTCAGAAAAGTACACATTGTTCTGAAGACATACACTAGCATTATTTATAAAAGCTATTTTGCTGGCTTTCATTCATTTCCTTTCATGATTTCTGCAATGCCCGAAAACTTGTCATTCGAATACATCTTCATGAACTTAGAGCACTGTCATACCTCCGCGATGTTAGATTTTCGGAGTTTGAAATTAGATTGTCTCCAAAATTAGTATGGTTGGTGAGTTAGATTGTCTCCAAAATTAGTATGGTTGGTGAGTTCACTTGAATCGAAGTACACTGGTAAAATCTCTCTATTTGACTAGAAATGCTGCATCAACAGGTGGGACCCATCTTGAGTGGTGATGTTGACTACAAAGTGTGGATTTTTCACCGCCAAAAGGTGGGGCCCTGCCTGATCTCCCATTTTAACATTGTCCCAAATAGTTTTTTTTAATAAATTAAAATCATGAAATAATTGTTCTTACTCTTTATTATATAATAAAGTTTTGCTACATGTAATAATTACAAATAATAATGCTGCATGTTGAGTTGGTCAAAGGCTTTCAAGATATACTCTATGTATTAGGATCATATTATTGACCGAAATATTCTATATAACACTCGAAAATATAGGGATTATATTGTAGCACGATAGCCTCAAAAACACCCATTAATGATTTTGTCGGATTCATGCATAATTTATCGAGTATCAATAAAAGAAAAATATCCTTTTTAGGAAAAAAGAAATCAAATAAACAAACTTCCTCTATATCTTTGTTTAAATGTTTATCAATCATTATCACCATTACTAAATCCACAAGCAAAAAAGTAACACAAGTTATAATATGAATTGAAGATAGTTGTTGGGGCCCAAATTAGCCTAATTGAAACACATGCTTATCCGTTTTGGTCATGATTTATGACAACTTAAACATGATAAAAAGAGATTGTGATATGTTTTTTTTTTCAATAATTCAATCATCGAAAGATTAAATCTAGTCGTTTAAACAAATGGATTATCGGGAAAAATAAAAAAGAGAGCAAATTATATAGTTTAATTTACTAAATTATTAAATTATCGAATGATATACTTATATAGTTGCATGCAACTAATGCATGTGTGCATTAGGGTCTAAATATGATGTTCTTAGTGTTAGATTAAGCAATAATTATTTCTCCCAATTGAGCTTCACATTTAGTGGTAATAACACCACAATTAATGGTTATTTTTACTACTTAACCACTGAATATGGTATGCACACCAGAAACAACTATTTTTTATGAATGATGGAACATTATTTGTTTTTTTATAAAGAGATGGTTCTATAATTACTTTTTTATTTTATTGAGTGAAAGTTGCACACCAAAATAATGAAAAAAAAAGCAATTGAAATAGCATATTCCACACTCACAAAATCAACAAATGGGGTAAGTTAAAAAAGTTCATTTATTTCAAAAAATTTCTTTTAAAGTCCACACGATACAACAATACCACTGCCAAAAATTTAACCAAATTTGATTTCGTGTGAATTAATTTATGATATATGTTTCTATTGGTAAAAAGTTTGTACAAGTGGTTATGTTTTACACGCCTAAAAGGGTTGAATCAAAAGGAACATCTTTGGAATAAAATTAAATTTATTTGAAAAAAAAACACAGGAAAAGAAAATTGATCATCACTCAATGGAAGTAGTCATTGAATTGAACAACACCTACCAATAAGCTCTGATGATGATAAATTCACCACCTAACTTAATATTTCCATTAAATTCTTTTCATTTATGAATCCCCATCTTCTGAGTTTTTTGTCACTCCACTGATTTCTACTCTGTCTAATCTTGTCCCAAGAAAAAACCCTTGAATGTTTTGATTAAAGTTTGCATTTTTATTGATGGGTTTTTCATTGTTTGAGGGACACAATTAGAGTATTGACAAAGAACTCCTTTTGTTTGGATTGTTTGTTTTGTTGGTTTTCACAAAATCTGCTAATCAAGACAAGGTTAGTCCACATTCTCTATTGAAATTTGATTAGTGTTACACCCATTTGATGTACCTGCGTAGTTTTGGAATTTTCTGGGTAATACAGGAGGGAAGGAAATCTTTAAGTTTGCAGTAAAAGTGGTTGATTTTGGGAGGTGGGTTTTAGCCCTATATCTGTTTTTTTCTATTGGGAATTCAAATTAGTGGTCATTGGGTGTTGTTGGAAGATTTGGGTTTAAGAGAGTTGTAGGAGAAAGGCAGAAAAGTCTTGTGAAATATGGACCCATAACCATTAATGGCATACTTATTGTGGTTTCGAAGCTTTTGAGTCTCAGTTTTAGACGTATTTGTCTTTTGAATCTCAGTTTTAGACCTAATTTCTAAATGGGTTTTGGTTTGTTTGGTTGGATTTTGGTTCTGACACTGTTCTTCCAGCAATTTGCTTGTGAAAATTCTGATTCAGATTTGAAAGAGAGACAGCCTAATACAGATGGGTTCTTTGTGTCTCAGTTCATACAGAAGATGGGTTTAGCCTCTTCTGTAGTCTATGACTCATCTGCTTCAGTTTGTTCATGGCAGGGAGTGTTATGTGATGCTAATAAGGAACATGTTATTGGGTTAGTGGCTTCCGGTTTAGGTCTATCTGGTGTGATTCCTGATACTACTATTGGAAAGCTTAGCCAAATTCAATCTTTGGATCTTAGCAATAACAAAATCAGTGGCTTCCCTTCTGATTTTTGGAGTTTAGGCTCACTGAAAAGTCTTAATCTTTCTTATAACCAGTTTTCTGGGTCCTTACCAAACAACTTTGGAAATTTTGGGTTACTTGAGATCTTGGATGTTTCGAGTAACTATTTCTCTGGTGAAATTCCTGCTGCTATTAGTTCCCTTGCCAGGTTACAAGTTCTTAACCTGAATAGGAACCGTTTTGAACTGACCATTCCTTCGGGAATCATGAATTGCAAATCTCTGGTTTCAATTGATCTTTCATCGAATCAACTAACCGGTTCTTTACCAAGTGGCTTTGGTGCAGCATTTCCTAAGCTTGAAACCTTGAACCTTGCAGCAAATTTAATTTCTGGCCGGGATTCAGATTTCTCGGAGATGAAATCAATCAATAGTCTGAACATTTCTCACAACTTGTTTGTGGGTTCAGTAATGGGTGTGTTTAAGGACATGTTGGAGGTCATTGATGTGAGCGGGAACCAGTTTCAGGGTCATATTTCTCAGGTACAATTTAATTCAAGCTACAGTTTATCTCGTTTGGTTTATCTAGACATGTCTGAGAATCAGCTCAGTGGAGAAATTTTGCATAATTTGAATCAAGCCCAGAATCTCAAACACCTGAATCTCGCACACAATAGATTTACTAGACAGAAATTCCCGCAGATTGAAATGCTGTTGGGTTTAGTGTATCTCAACCTGTCTAAAACTAGTCTCGTTGGAAAAATTCCTAGTAAGATCTCGCAATTGGGTAATTTGCATACTCTTGATCTTTCTGGAAATCATCTTTCTGGCCCAATTCCCTGGCTAAGCATAAAAAACCTCCAAATTCTTGATGTCTCGCATAACATTTTGAGTGGCGAAATCCCTTTATCTCTCTTACAGAAACTACCTCAGGCAGAGAGATACAACTTCTCTTACAACAACTTAACCCTCTGTGCTTCAGAAATCTCCCCACTTACGCTCCAAACAGCCTTTTCTGGGTCAGTAAACAGCTGCCCAATTGCTGCAAATCCGGTACTTTTCAAAAAGAAAGCTACCAAACAACACCACATGAGGTTGAAGATTGCTCTCGTGTTAACTATCTCTGTTGTCTGCTTGATAGTGGGTCTGCTCTTTCTAGCCTTCGGTTGCAGAAGGAAAACCAGAATGTGGGCGATAAAACAGACCTCATACAAAGAGGAACAAAATATCTCGGGCCCCTTTTCCTTTCAGACCGATTCAACAACATGGGTAGCTGATGTTAAGCTCGCAACATCCGTCCCGGTCGTGATATTTGAGAAGCCATTGTTGAATATAACATTCGCAGACCTCTTGTCTGCCACTTCAAATTTTGATCGGGGAACCCTTTTAGCTGAGGGGAAGTTTGGACCTGTTTATCGAGGATTTCTTCCTGGTGGAATTCATGTAGCCGTAAAGGTTTTGGTACACGGATCAACTTTGACAGAGCAAGAAGCTGCAAGAGAACTTGAGTATCTCGGGCAGATAAAGCACTCCAATCTTGTTCCATTGACTGGATATTGCCTTGCCGGAGAACAAAGAATTGCCATTTACGATTACATGGAGAATGGTAACTTGCAAAATTTGCTTCATGACTTGCCGCTCGGGATTCAAACGACAGAAGATTGGAGCACAGATACATGGGAAGAAGATGTCAATAATGGGATTCAAAATGTCGGTTCTGAAGGGCTATTAACAACTTGGAAATTTCGACACAACATTGCACTTGGCACTGCCCGAGCGTTAGCTTTTCTCCACCACGGCTGCTTTCCTCCAATCATCCACAGGGACGTAAAAGCTAGTAGTGTTTACTTGGATTTTAACTTAGAGCCGAGATTATCTGATTTTGGACTTGCTAAGATCTTCGGAACTGGTTTGGACGAGGAAATTGCTCATGGATCACCTGGCTACATGCCACCAGAATTTTCTATATCAGAAAACGAATCCCCAACTCCAAAATCCGATGTTTATTGCTTTGGTGTTGTTCTACTCGAGCTCATTACGGGGAAAAAACCCATCGAAGACGACGATTATCCAGAGGGAAAGGAAGCAAATTTGGTTAGTTGGGTTAGAGGCTTAATAAGGAAGAACAAGGCATTAATAGCCATTGATCCAAAAATACGTGAGACAGGATCCGAGTACCAAATGGAGGAAGCGCTTAAGATTGGATATCTGTGCACGGCTGACCTTCCCTCAAAGCGACCGAGCATGCAGCAGATAGTCGGACTTCTTAAAGACATTGAACCAGTAGCTCATCAGTGACAAACATAAGAAGGAATACATTGAATGTATGATTTTTAATCTTGTTCTTTTATCTGTTATTTGTTGTTAAAAGCATTCTTCTACAATATGCAATGGTGGGAAATGTACAGTTTTCCTCAATTTTGTTTAGCTTTTTGATATTCATCACATTTCATCTTTTCATACAAACATAAACCCTCATAAGCCCAATTAGCTTATGAGTTCACTAGAATCATATAACCAAGATTGATGCGGTATGAAACACATAGGATATGTTTGTTTGAAGGTTATTGTGAAATCCTATATCGGAAAAATATGAAAAATTATAGCGATCTATAAGATTGAATTTCCTTATTTTCAAACAACTTTAGCTTAAGTATTTTGATAGAGTTGACAATCTTTCAAATACTCGCTAATACTCATATTGTCCAACCTAAAGTTGAAATATTTACAGTTCTCTACTTAAGTCCAGTTTGAGAGTGTTCTTTAAATTCATAAATTTTTTTTTTAGAAAAGTCGTGAGGGAAGCTTCTCCAAACATTTCCTCGAAATTCAGGAATCGCAAAACTAACATGATAAAATATTAAATCATTTGTGAATTTTGTTGTTTGAAGACTGCAAGCAATGAAGACTTGTCAGATTTTTGGGAGCTAGTCACAAATGGCTGTAATTATGGGGCTATCTCTTAGCTCAGTCATATGCATGACATGCACCATTCATTATATGTCTGCAGGGGATGGTAGTTGAGACTTGAGGGCACAATTACTGCTCTTGGCTTCTTGGACCACCTCTTGACCCCTCACTACTTGGTTGCTCCATTTTACTCATTCTGTGTACCAATAGAATTCAAACTCGTGCTAAATTTGCACGCATCTCATTCCTTTCATTAACAACAGTTTGCTACATTGTACTAATTCGAATCATATACTCAGCTCGGGTGAAAAATAACATGTTCTTCAACCAAGACTACCCTTTTTATATAGGCCGAAAAAATAATTAAAAATTCATTCTTTTCAATTAATGAAAGGATAAGGCATGGGCCAATCTAATGGGCCCATGCATACTTTCCTAAAATAAAATAAACACACGTGTCATATAAAAAAACTTAACTCGTGGGGTAAGAGAGAATGAATGATCGGACGGTCGGGATTTGATGAGACTAACTCTAGTTAAAGAGTATCATCTCATGAGAAAACCTTAAAGGAGTCTATTCGTTTCGGTGTGAGATACTGAGAGAGAAAACGCCGCCACCGCCGTAGCCGAGAGAATGTCAGACGAAGAGCATCATT
>JAYMTB010000485.1:0-14017 GCA_036897585.1 Francoa sonchifolia | reverse complement strand
TTAGAATATGGTTTGTATGTTCGGATTATTTTGTATTAAGAATTTCTTAGTTTATACTTATCTCGTAAATATTTGGTACAAATATATACAATGTGGAATTCAATTTGGAGACTGAATTGTTTGATTGAGAATTTATTTGGATCAACACTGTATTCTTAAATCATGCAGGGATCCAAAATGGTTTAGATTTCAGTCCCTATTTTCCGGCCAAAGCCAAATTTTTGGTCATCTAAATTCAGACACGGAACTTGTGGATAAATGTCTCGTGCATATGTATTTTACAACTTTGGTAAACAGTTTCGTAAACCTACTGAAAATCGGAAGAGATTAGCTCCAAATTGGCTCTCATATGTGATCTGAAAGGCTTTTAACACCAAGGACCAAAACTCATTACTTTATCGGGTAATAGTGAGCAGTATAAGTCTGAAAGACTAATCATTTTTAATAATTTGGCTAAAAACTGGATCATTTAAACATTATAAGAATTTCAGAAACCCTAATTTTCCAATTTCACCGCCGTCGTCTATGGCTGAGAACAGATGTTTCAACACGCTCTCTCTCTCTCTCTCTCTCAACTAGTGAAGAGACTTTTTTGTTCTAAATCGGGAGTTGCTTGAAAGGAGCTTTTGTGCTGGATTCTGAAATTCGGTAGTATTTCTTAGTGAAGGTACAGGATTCTAAATTTGAAGCTGTTTTCTAATCCTTTTTGTGTACAGTATTGCCTTAATTTTCTGTCCGGTTCCTGAAAAATTTGATGAGGAAAAGAATTTGGATTTCGGTATTAATTTGTTGATTATCTATATATATGCCCATAATTAACGCCACTGAGAATTAAAAATCGTATTTCGTTTTTGCTTTCAACAATTCAATCCATCAATTTATTTTTTTCATCTGTTATTTGCTTGGAACAAGTGCAACAGAGTATTGTCATTCATGTTACTCACCCTTGGTTTCATAATGATCATGAAGGAAATACTGATTAGGACTCATGTGCTACCAGTAGTAAATCCACAATTTCAATTAATTTGTGTTACCAGTTGGATCTTATACTTAGATGGCCATCCCTGATTTATGTGTTCTTCAGAATTGAGGTTGTTTTGTAGGAGAAAAAAGACAATTACTGCCTTTTGTAATTGGAGAATTAAATGATAGTTTCCAGGTACAGTTGGACGATTGAATGTCACGAATTCTTTTGAATATCATGTACTAATCATGACAGTCAGTTAGCCTGTGGACTGTATATAACCTTCTTTTCCTATGCCCAAACTGTCTTTCTATGATTTCTTAATGTACGCAATTTGATATCAATATCGATCTTTGTTTATAACAGATGTAACCTTTGTAGATGTTAATAAATATGACAAACAAATTACAGCTATGTTCACTTTATCATTGACATAATTCATAAATCATTCAATTACAAGTCAACTTAGCTTTTGAAACTGAAACACTAAAATCGTGTGTCACAAATTTTGGAGACTATGTTTGCAAGAAATATTTTAGCTCAATTGGGTTTCAATAATGTTCGTTAAAAAAATTTATACTAGGACCTTACTTGACACAACACAAGATATTTGATGCATGCATCATATTCGTTGGTTAAACTCTCATTCTGTCGGGCATTGATGACTGACATGCTATTATGTTCATAAAATATTTCAAGAGTAACTGTCACAAGATCATATAGGAATAGAAAATCTTATACTCACTTTGATGTGAAGGTGTCAAAATTAATGTTAAGCCGGTGTGATTGATACATATATGCTATTATTATATATACCTTATTTTTGCATCAATAAATATGTATGACTGGGAAGGAATTGTTATCTCTACAGCTGATGGTCTGACGAGTGAGCCTCTTAGCGTCAAATCTTCTACATGGGGGAGAATCACTGCATCGTCAAAAATAAATTCCCCAAATCTGTTTTTTGATGGATTTCTTTGACAGATATGAAGAGATGTATCATCTCTTTCCCAGGCCATTATTTTCAAATGGTTACTCATCTCCACTTGGTGTCTGCTCCAACTCGTTTGCCAATTTTATTAAAAAGAGGCTTAAGCCAAAGACTTGCGTCTTTAGTATCTACAAACACGAGGCCTTTTCCCGGATATGCCCCAAAGAAACCTACCATTAGAGATTCTGAACTTGTCCAACACATCTCCACTGTAATAAAGTTACGCCGTTCTGAGCCCCTATACCGCATTCTAAATCCTTATGCATCCAAGTTCACAACTGACCATCTAATTTGGGTACTCATGAGCATAAGAAATGACTACAAATTGGTGTTGAGTTTCTATGACTGGGCATGCCTACTAAGAGACCCAACATTAGAAGTCCGTTGCATTGTTGTTCACATTGCTGTGGTTTCGAAGGATCGGAAGATGGCTCATAGGCTAATTCAGGATTTTTGGGCAAAACCTAATTTAGATGTTAGTCTTTCTTTTACTTATTTTTTTGAGCGGTTGAAATACACTTACAAGGATTGGGGTTCAGATCCCCTTGTATTTGATATTTTCTTCCAAGTGCTGGTTGAAGCCGGGATGCTCAATGAAGCAAGAACTGTTTTTGACAAATTGCTGAAGTATGGGTTGATTATATCAGTTGATTCTTGTAACTTATTTCTTACTCGTCTACCAAACAATTCTGATGGGATTGAGATGGTGATGAGGATTTTTAATGAATTTCCTCAAGTGGGTGTTTTTTGGAACACTGAATCATATAACATTATTATACATTCTCTTTGTCAATCAGGGAAAATAAAAGAAGCTCATCGTTTACTTTTGCAAATGGAGTTGAGGGGCTGCATGCCTGATGTTGTAAGTTATAGTACAATAATTAATGGATATTGTCATCTTGAGAAACCACATAGGGTGTTGAAGCTCATGGAAGAAGTGCAAATTAAAGGACTAAAACCAAACCCATATACCTTCAACAGCATTATTCTTCTTCTGTGTAAAACCGGTAAAGTAGTAGAAGCAGAAAAGGTTTTGAGGGAGATGATTGATCAGGATGTAGATCCTGACAGTGTGATCTATACCACTCTCATTCATGGTTTCTGTAAGTTAGGAAATATTATATATGCATATAAGCTTTTCGATGAAATGCAGAGTAAGAATATTACTCCCGATTTTATTACATATACTTCTATGATTTGCGGACTTTGCCAACTTGGGAAAGTGATGGAAGCAAATAAGCTGTTGGGTGAAATGATATACAGAGGGTTGGAACCTAATGAAGTTACTTGCACAACACTTATTGATGGTTATTGCAAGGCAGGTGAGATGAAAGTGGCATTTTCTCTTCACAACCAGATGGTGCAGATGGGACTTACACCAAATGTTGTCACTTACACTGCACTGGCTGATGGCCTTTGTAAACTTGGAGAGGTAGAAACTGCAAATGAGCTTCTTCATGAGATGTGCAGAAAGGGGCTTCAACTTAATATCTGCACGTACAATTCAATTGTTAATGGTTTATGTAAAGTAGGAAATATAGTGCAAGCTTTAAAGCTAATGAAAGATATGGAGGTGGCAGGATTTCCTCCCGATACTATTACTTATACCTCTAATGGATGCTTATTGCAAGACAGGAGAGATGGTTAAGGCACATGAACTCCTGCGAGAGATGCTGGAAAGAGGCCTTCAACCTACAATTATTACTTTCAATGTGCTGATGAATGGATTTTGTATGTCCAGAATGCTGGAAGATGGCGAGAGGCTACTAAAATGGATGCTGGAGAAGGGTATAATGCCAAATGCAGCCATTTACAACTCTTTAATGAAACAGTACTGCATTAGAAGTGACATGCGTGCCACAACAGAGATTTATAGAGGTATGTCTTCTCAAGGAGTAATGCCTGATAGTAACACCTACAACATATTGATAAAAGGGCATTCTAAAGCAAGGAATATGAAAGAGGCTTGGTTTTTGCACAAGGAAATGGTTGCAAAGGGATTTAATCTTTCTGCCAGTTCCTACAGTGCGCTAATCAAGGGGTATTTTAAAAAGAAAAAGATTTTGGAGGCCTGCGAACTATTTGAAGAGATGAGAAGGCAAGGAATTGTTGGGGATAGAGAAATATATAATATTTTTGTTGATATGAACCATGATGAAGGGAATATGGAATTGACTCTTGAGCTTTGTGATGAAGTCATCGAGAAATGTCTGGTTGCTAAGGCGAAGAATGAAAACACCTAGGTGGGGAACCACTTCAATTTTTACAGCTATATTCTTTCCCAAATTCAGTTGCTTGTATAGTGGATCTGGTGCTTTCTGACCTTCTCTACACATTCCTGGTAAGTTATTGATGTGCTTCATTTGCATTAACTTTCTCAATCATGTTCCCAAATTGGATAAGTGCCTTTGGAGTTTGAATGCTGGTGCATCATATTTATGTTATTATAATGATATCAGTTTCACTCCAATATTTGCATTACAGAACTTTAAAATTGATGGGATGAAAGTTGCCTTTGATAAAAAAAAAGAAAAATTGTCAACCTGGCCTCAATCTTGGTTAAGCAAGCGCTTACGTTGAGATGTCGGCTATTCAACCAAACACAGACTTGAAACATATTCCTGCGTGCACGCAACCACTTAGAAGTAGAAGGGAAAAGGATGTTTGTTTTGGTGGAGAGAGATAGAAGAACATGTGTATGCATACCAATCGATCTATGTGTTGTCAAACATTGCTGAGCTGGTCTAGAGGCTCACAGGTTTAATTCAGGGTGGAAAATATGTTCAGTTTGTCTTAGACGGACATACCTCTCCTGTAAACAGAAGTTATGCTATGTGACTTTTAATTTAGAGGGAGTTCATTTAAACCGTATTAGGTGAGGATTGATATATTTGAACGAAGATATATTAACTGCAGAAATTGATTAGGAACATGAAGGAGGTGAAAGTTAAAGAAAGTAAATATAATTTATACTAGGTTTTGTCTATTCTAACTGCTATGCAACTTTTAATTAACTCGAATTTTATATCCTGCTGAGAGTTGGGCATGATTTGTTTCTTATTTTAATATAGTTAAATGTTTGAAATAAATAGCGGTCTTGTGCAAATGTAAGCCTTTGTTTTACAACAGGTCAAGTGAAAAATATTAGTTATTATGGTTGATATTGAAAGAGATGCTTGTAAATTTCAGATTTGCAGCTACAACGCCTTTTCTCTTTATCTTTTACAATTTTCTACTCATCCACTTGTCCATTCCATACTGTACAAAATGATTGCTATGTATGATTATGATTAAAGAACTAAATACAAAAAAGATGCAACATTTGATAAATGGAAGTTTAAGATATATGTATCTATTTTATAACAATCTAGTATCTGAATGTGGGTTCCATTTTCCTGAAGCTAGAGATTGTAGTTCAGAAAATTGGCTTCTTTGAAATTTATTCCTGTAAAACTTCACAGTTTTATTATTATTTTTTAAAATCTGCCGATGAGCACCGTCTTGGAGTAGGAAGTGTCAATGGTACCTGGACTCTTCTTCTAGCAGTGTCGAGTATGACATGGTATCTGACACGAGTACATCAAGAAAACTGAAGATTTTCCATTATAATAAAGTATTGTGCATCCATATCAAGTGTGGTGAAAGAGTCGATGACGATGACGTATCCAACATGGGTGAAGTGAAAAGTCCAGTTGATAGAGCAGACTTAACTCATGTTCACTATGGATGTAAAGGAATTATCTTGGTGCGCCATGCCTACAAAAAATATTGAAGCATTGTGTTTGAAGCAGAAGAAATCATGTACAAGGTATGCATATTTCAGTTTATTTGACCTTGGTTCATTCCGAATCCCTTTTCTTTTATCAATGTGACTCTAACTGTACTCCTTCAACTACCTGAGTGCGAGTGAGGACATAGGTAGGTAACTCCCGGTATATCTACTTGTACTCAACTTTGCACAAGAACATTTACATATTAGCCCGAGTTCAACTTTGACCTGGGAGCCTTCATCATCTGTTAGTTATATAGGTAGCCATCGAGCACTTTCTTCTCTTTCACAATTCAATAAATGGAGAAGATAAAAAAAATTCTTTTAATGAAAATCTTAGGGAGATAAATTGCCCTTGTATGTGGCATGGTCCTTATTGCTAATCTTTTGAAAACTATTTAAAATGCCAACTTGCTTCTTGGGATTATACATTAACAGTTTGCATCCTGCAAGGCTATGTCCAAAGTTTACAATACCACTCTTCTTTAAGGCTAAATGCAACCAATATGTTTTAGACTGAGAATATCTGTCCTTTTTTTCTTTGGTAGAGAAAAATCCAAGGTTGTTGACAACTATGCAGCAGTTTGGTTAGATTATATTAGGTATATCCAGTCATCTTGTCACTATCCACTATTATTCTGAGTAGTTTATTGTTTGATGTTAAACTTTCTGAAAGAATCAAACCAGAAATATGGTTTGATGTTTGCTTGAAAGATCATCTAATCACAAATCTAATATTTCCTAACTAAGCTGCCAATACGTCATGCCCGTACTCTGGACCTTTCCACCTCACTTGACTGATATTTTCCATTTCCTTTGCTCAGACTCTGGTGTTACATTTTATGCTCTTAATTATTCGATCGATTCCTCTTTTAGTATCATGTTGGGAAATTAATTTTATGCCTTCTCTGGTGTATAGTAGCATATTCTTCAATTTTACATCTCCTCGCGTCAATTTGGCAGGAAGACCAGATGACTAGCATGAAGATGAACCGGAGAATAATTGTATTCAACAACCATTGAAAGCTATTGAACAAACTGGTAAGGTATGCCTTGAGAAATCTTGTATCGTGGTCGGTAGAGATAAATTTCATTTTCTCCTTCCATCAAACTCTAAATCGAGCCTTTTTCCTAATGTTTTATGTAGCCTAATCTTTAGGGGGCCGCACAGTTGCTTTTCCTGTCTTCTTTATCGTTCTTTTGTGTACACGGCAAGCACCAGTGACTGCAATCAGTGTAAGTCTCTGTAGAGTTAACTCGATATATTCCGTTCCTTATCACAAACCAACGAGTACCGTCTCATCAGCACTACTGACAGCTTTGTGATGTTCAAGTACCTCAACCGTTTGGTGTTGTTAATGGGATTTATAAGCAAAATCTCTATTTCCCAAAGGAACAATGATGTATAACCATATAACTTTGGTGGTAATCCTGATGTCATGAAGAAGAGGTATCTGCTCACCAATGTGGCCGGTAGGGTTAACATTTATTGACCGAAATTTAAACCTAGCATGTAGGATTTCTTTAATACCATCCAGAGCATACCCTTGTTTTTTTGGAGTTTCTGAAAACATATTTGTTGTTTGTTGGCTCCAATTTATCTTCAGAGAATCATTCATGATCGATCAGGGCGATAGCAAGGTTCAACAACTGTCAGATACATGGTTCAACACTGTAGTTGGCTGTCATGTAAGTAAGTAGAAAACTGATTTAGATTGAAAAGAATCGAAGAACTATTAATCTCGCAACCAAAATATAGACATACATGAAACGCCCTGCCACTGTCTAATCGAATACCATATTTAAACTAGTATTACACATATTTCTGAAAAAACAAAGGCCATGTGAAAATAATGCAGGACTAAAACAAATGCAGCTACATAACTGTCTTTGGTTTTGAGATTGTCTCCGCTGTACACTAAAATGCAGATTTGGCGGTATCCAAAATGCTTCAAATTCCCCCATCTAGCAACTTATCATCTACCCTAAAACTCCTGAGATCTGAGAGGAAAAAAAGAATGGACAGCTAGATTAGTAAATCATATTTCATACCAAGAGATCAACCGTATGTGCATCGGTAAAAATACCCAAAAGAAAGTCAAATGATGTTGAAAATATGTATTGTTTGGCATATAGTTCAAACCAAAAGGCCCGAACAGACAAACCCTACCAGCCCTATTGCAAGAAATGGAAACAGGAAAACCTAACTATTTTATCATCGAAATGTTCACAACTCTCTTCTTTCGACGGTTGACTTAATGATACACCTACATTGCTAAGTGGATAAGTGCTCTAGTATAAACAAATGTATCTCCTCCAATTTTACAAAAGATGCGTATTGTGTACTGTGTCCTGAATCTTGAGGCAGATATGCATAATACAGGAACTAAAGAGTATTTGTACAACAAGTGTTGATCAAAAAAGAATTTCCTGATAAGAACCAATATTTGTTGGGCTCATTTGACAACCTACCTGGGATGGAACTAAAAAGAACGGAACCAGGTGGGAGATCACCAGACCTCCATTTGAAAACTTCTTTTATTACAAATAAATCATTACCTATATAACAGGTTCGCAAAAATGAATAATAATTGAGCTTTTAGTTCACAAAGGAAGAAGCGGAAAATCCAACACCAAATAAGGGCCGCTTCATAATTAACTAATATTGTTATCTTCTCTACTACCCTAAACTGAAACTCATTTTTGGACACCCAAACCTTGCTCTAAATCATCTACTAGGTGGTCAACTGTAGAACAGCTAACTTCCAGACAAGATTGAAATTTTTTTTACAAAGTTTCAACATACTATACAAAGTCAGAAGAACTCAAAAACACATCATGAAGGATGTTTTACTAAAATATGATAATCAAATCAAGTGAAAATTAAACCATGGGCATCTTGTAACAAAACAAAGGATAAACCATCCTACCCGAAAATTACTTTTTTTAGGTCCTCGGTGAATGGTCTGCATCAGATCCAGATCCAGATGCTGAAGAACTATCACTATCAGAGTCTGCAATAATGCATATATACATAAGAAGAGATGCAACTTAAGTACTGTAACAAATAAATAATAAACAATGATAACTTGAAGGAGTGAAAATATGTTTGAATTTTATAACAGTACCACTCGATGAAGATCCCGAATCGCTGCTAGAACTACTAGAACTGCTAGACCCAGTAGCATTATCCCTTTGTTCCCCTTGAACAGGTGAAAAGGGAGACATGTGCTTGTCTTCTGCTTGCAAAGAAAAGAAATTTGACTCCATCATCTCATATATTTAAATTTTACAAAGTACAGAAAATTCAGATGTCATGTTCCAAGGAAAATTTACCTGTTCTAGAATCTTTTGGTACTTCTGCCACAACTGGGGCTGAGGCCTAAAAAGATAGAAAATAAGAGTTAACCAGTCTTCCACCAAAACAGGAAGAAATCATAAAATTGTGATCCAAGGTTTACCTTATCCAGGACATTCTGCTGACCTGCTGCTCGAGCTTGCATAGCAAGTTCAGCTTTCCTTTTGTTCTTGCTCAAACATTTCTTATAGTTGGTTACAAACCGATCGAGCTCCCAAAGAGTCTCAGCATCAACACCATCAATGTCTACTTCGATTTCATCATCTTGTTGAAAGAGCGATGAATTCCTTTTCTTAATAATTTGTACAATGTTATCAAGTTTTTCTGAGGGCAAACTCTGTAGGTTTGTGCTCAATTTTTGCTTCTCGTCAAAAGTCATGTCCCTTTTATGGAGATCTTTTGCCTTCGGCTTCTTTGGAGCAGGTGTCCTACTCGAAGGAGTGGTGATACTCATGGGTTTTGGCTTGGGATCCATGGGAGTCATGATTGAATCTGATCTATCCATAATTCTTCTCAAATCGAGAGGAGGTGGGCGTGGTGGAGGAGCTAGCCTTGAGGTAGGAGTAGGAAGACTTACCTCATAATCTAGTCCAAATCTCATCTCATGAGTATAATCAAACTCTATAATGGCCCACCTATCCTCAAATATTTGCGATAGTTGTTCTGCCATTACATGAACATCCTGCCCTGGTGGGTTATATGTCATGGCATTTGAAAATGTAAGTCTCACATCCTCTGCAAATTCTTTAGGTGACTTGTACCAATTCCTGTTCAGCCTCGATTTCACAGTACCCAAGTCCATTGGATGCTTAATTATGATGAAGTAATCATGCAAACCAAGAGCCTTCGCATCAACAGGGGCATTAAATACCCAACCATGCTTGTGCTTCATCAACCTCTCCAGCAAAGTGCTACAAGTCTTGAAAAACTTACTACCCATACCAAACCCAATTCCCAGTCCGCCGCCTCCTTGCTTCTTTCCGCTTGATTTTGATTTCTTGTGGGTCTCTGCGGGTGGAAACTTATCGTTGGCAAGCAAGAATTCTGAATTTCGATACAATGGGTTAGCCTTTGGTGTCCTCTTCTCTTTCTCCACACTTTCACTCCCAACATGATGATTATTATCCAAGATTGATACTCTCAGCTTATGCAATGGCCTAGTAACCTCCCGTGGAACACTAACTGAGCCCACTTCTGAGTGAACCCGCATCAAAACTCTACCACCTCCATTATGTACCCCATCATTTACTGCTGCAGCTGCCGCTGATGCACGCAAATTACTAAACCCACTAATCTGTTCCTCTTTTGCCTCAATCCTCTTCATCAAAATCCTCACCATATCAAGCTCACCCTCAAGCTTCCTCCTAAGCTCGCGCTTCTCTTGCTTTGATCTCAATGCCATATTCATCTTACCACTGTTTTCCAAACCAGGTTCAACCGCCCCATTTCCTTTAGGCACTTCCGTATCATTTGGTGTAGAGGCAACAACACCCTGCTGCTCCCGGTTAAGGCTTGAAGAATCTTCTGAAATGGCAGCATCAAAACGAGAAATCAGCTGCTGCTGCACTAAATTTGTACCTCCCAAACCTAGGGTTTGTGCAGGAGGTTCCTCCAAGTTGTTATTATTAACCTCATCATCTTTGGTGGCAGCTGTGGTGTTATTAATGTCTTCGTTGTTGGCGGCAGCATTGCTATTATTGTTCTCGTCGTTGGCGGCAGCGGTGATGCTACTAATGTAATTGGTGGCGGCGGTTGTGGTGTTCTTCTGCGGACCTTTTAAGGCTTTTCTCGTGTAGACTTTAATCTCTATATACTTCTGCTTCTCTCTCGTTCCATCATCTTCAACTATAGGCCCCGAAGCCATACAAAACTCACAAAGAAAATCCTAATCCTCCAACAAAATATTCACAATTACAAGAAAACTAGGGTTTTTTGCTCAGAAATGATCACAAACCCTAATTTCACCAACACCGAAAATCAAGAAGTCTCGATCACATATACATACATAAAATATGTGTATATACAGATTTCAATTGCACATAAACAAGGATTAGGGTTTGAATCTGAGTACCTTTTCTCGCTTTCGATCAGATCTTCTCTTTCGCTTCTCTAACTTTCTCTCTCTAGACTCTTTCCCCCTCTCTCTCTCTCTCCTTGTCGCGATATCCTTATCCTACCAGATGTACGGTTGACATCTCCCCACGTGGCATTACTCTACTCGGAAATCCGTGTCGTTGAATCAGAAGAAGTGTGGTCAGGCATGTACCGTAGCGATGTGGAGCGCGTCGAAAAGCGCCAACCCCAGGAAAATACGAATAAATATAGCGCGTGGTTTTGGAGGCGAGTGAAGTAAAATTTATTCGGGAAAAATTAAAGTTTCCCAATTTAGAAATTGAAAGTGGCGGCGGGGAAATAAAAGTGGGGTAAAATGTTTAAACCGGTTCCACGTATGAAAATTTTTGGGTGCTCCGTGAGGAGAAAATCATAATCTTATCTTAATTGATTTTGAGTGCTACTTAAAAATGACATATTATTCTGCATTCACTTATTATTTTAGTAGTACTTATCTAAAAACATAAGTTATGAAATTTTTGTGATGCAATCGAAAATAAAATATAAAAATTTATGAAAATTATGAGATTTTATATTTAGTACATTGTGGCAATTATGAACAATAATTTTGATTTAATTAAAAAAAGTGAGATATTATGGTCCATATCAAAATCAAAACTTATATAAGTTTGTATTGGATTGATTAACCAGAATATTGAACATAACTCAAAACAAAAGAGCATGTGGTACTCCGAATAAATAGAATACGTGTTTGATTTCATTAATCAATATATGAACAAACTAATGCTGCATTGAGAGATTCTTCGAATGATGTTGAGGGTCAGGACCACCAGGACTTCGTCGCTTGGAATCACCATATTGACTTTGAGCCACATACTGTCTACTCGATGATCTTACTTCGAGTGCTTTTTCCTCCAGCAATTCTCTCAAACTTTTGGTGATTAGGGTTTTCTTCTCGATCTCAAGAGGTCGAGAATTTGCAATCAAAACTAAAACCAAAATCATAAAAAACCATACCCAAACTGACACCAACTTCATGCTAACCATTTTTCTCGTAGTCACTTCAAAAACAACTAGATACAATCCTTATTTATAGTGGGGTGAATTTTGACCAAACATAATGAAGAAAAAGAACCAATATTCATTTAGATTTGAGGTTTAAATTAGATTAATTTAATTTAATTAATATTATCAATGGCTTGACTTTTTTATTTAAGATTATATTAATTTCTCCGATATCTATGATTGTGTGTGTGTCTAGTCATTCAAATTTTGGGATTACTCACTTTATAATGTACAAAAGTTTAAAGGTATGTGGTTTAATTTTGGATATCATTTTTTTTTGTTGGGTACATTTTCTTACATTTTAATATATCGGATGGGGAATGATTTTCTTATTAATTTAAATTACTTTTTAAGTACTTTACATAATATTTTATAGTGATCTCATATTTGAGTTGATCCTTTATTTATAGGAGCACTTACTATATCAACATTTTCTAACTCACTTTCTAATTCATTATGTCATGAATAAGTCTATATGTCCACTATCTTCATATCATTTTTGATAGAAAATCGTTTTTAAAAATAACATATATAACTTGGGTCTCTAAGCCGAGAGCTCATCTAAAATTTTATATCATCTCTCGTGAGCCTACTTAGTCTTAGAAGCATCCATTTTTTTTATACAATTTTATAGATTATTGCACAATGACCGAAGGTATATCACTAATCCTTCTTCTGTTTTTTTTTTCTACATTAATGTTAAAGTATGATTTTTATTTTTCATACATGCTTGGATTGTATGTTTACACTTTAAACCCACTAAATGTACGTTTGGTGGTGTTAATAACCTTTTAAGTTATGCTATTTTTACACGAGTATTGAGAATATCACTGCTGAATATTAATTTAGTTTAGAGAGAGAATTGAAAACTACATCAATCAATTTAAACTTATTTTTATTTAAGTGTAACGGAATTAAGAAAATGAAAATAGTATTTGTTTAGCGTCCACAGTGATATATTTGGATACATTAACGATAATAATAATTATTTCATTCCTATCAAACAAACATAATCCAAGTTAATTTTTAAACAATTTGGGGACTACGATACTTAATATTTCATCATGTTTCAGAACCAAAATTCTCGTCGACTACACTCTAGATGGTTCTTATTGTTTGCTTCAATCCGTGCCACTTCACTCTTCTTTTTCGATACTCCTTTCGTGACATGAAATTTTGCAATATCAAACTCAATAAAAACATCAATTATACAAGTTTTGGAGAAAATTTCTTCTAATCTAAAAACTAGTTTGTCACGGAATCATCTCAAAACTACAACAACCCACTTCAAATTATTCTTTAAAAATATACGATGGTTGAGATTTAACAATATTCTACATTCTTTTTATAAAGATTTAAGTGGATAAATAATATTTCTTTTCGCCGCACCACACTATAGTCTATATTAATAAATTCATTGATGAAGTCAAAAGTAGTAGTACCATAGTTCAGTAAATTACATACAACTGTTGAACTTGAATTTAGGCATTAGTATAGTAGAGTGTGTTGAGAATATGTCACAAATTATCCGATATGATTAGAATTAATTAATGGATATCAAATAAAGATATGATTTGATCTTTATTTGATTTAAGTTTCCTTATTTGTCGGGGATTCTGTTTTAGAGACTATAAATATATGTTTAATTTTAGGGTTAATCTTATGAGAAAGATGTGAGAGATGTGAGGAAGCGTGAGGAGAACACTAGGGACACTATTGGGAGCATGAAACACATGAGTTTGTTTCACGGCTCATAGTTAGGTGTCAGTATCAGTGTTAAATGTTTGATGTCATCAT